>VZTZ01035209.1:390588-435634 GCA_013400955.1 Drymodes brunneopygia
GCGGGAGAGCCCAGACCCGCCGGGATGAGCCCCGGTTCGGGGGAGCCCAGACCCGCCGGGATGAGCCCCGGAGCGGGAGAGGCGGAAGCCGCCCGGAGGAGCCGCTGTGCCGGCTGCGCTCCCCGGTACCCCCGGCACGGGAGGTCCCGGGCTCTCGGCTCCCTGTCGCTGCTCGCACGTGTGTGACAGCGCTTCTTTGCTTCACCTTCCCGGACAGCCGCCTCTTCCCCGGGTCAAGGAAGGGAAGACCTCCATCCCCAGGGCTTGGGCAGATCGCTGCAGATAGCGCAGGACAGGGGAGCGGAGGTTGTGATGTTCTCCCTGCCTGGGCAGCGGGGGAACGGGAGAGCCGGCGGCAGCACCGGCTGCATCCCAGCGCATCCCGAGCTGCCCAGCAGTGCTGCCGTACCGGTGTGCTGCTGCTGCCTGTTGCCACTTGCGACCAACTTGGAGTTAGGAATCCAAAGGAGTGACAGCATGTTTGTGTATGTTTGGCCTGAAATGCTAAAATTGAAAGTGTTGCTTTTGAAATAGGAGAGACATTTTGAAAGAAAAAAAACCAAACCCATCAGGTTTCATTTTCTCTTGCTGCTATTTCTGTGTGACTCTCAGCCCTGAATCTACCTGTCAGTGCATGTCATTGGAATTTTTGTTTGTCTGTGATTGAAATACAAAACCAGAACATTTTTGGATTTCTGGTTAGCTTGACTCAATAAACAGCATTTTAAATGAAATGCAGATTTGGTTAATTTTCATCTCTTTGGTGTTCTGAAGGAAAGAGAAGGCAAAGTTAAACATCAAGTACAGAAGTTTTACATACATTTAGATGACTTGGCCTTTGGTAGCTAGAACAATAAAGTTGAGTAGTCTGTCCATTTTCTTATTTTTAGTTACTTTTGAAACAATGGACTATACGTTTTAGCAATTATGTTTACAAGAGCTTTGTATTAAGAGTTAAAACCACTGAAACGTTGGTAATAATACAAAAAAAGAGTAGATGTCTTGTTGCTGGTGACGATCGTTTCTTGAAGTTCCACAGCAAGGAAAAAGATCCTCTTTGGCTTTTTTTTTATTATTTGAAGTCATTCCACCTAGCTAAGGGGAGCACAACATTTGTAGAACTATTCAATAGCATTATTAGCTGGAGAAATTTATGAGGGTTTTAAGTGAGCTTTTGTTATGCTGAGGGTTTTGGATATTTTGAAACATTCTAAGTAACTGCAAAACCAGGATAACCGAGTTCTTGCTATGAGGTAATCTGTCTAGTTGTAACTAAATAGTTTCAGTTGCAGAAGAGTTTTTACCTTCCCTGAAATGTCTGTTTTTGTGTATTTCTTTAGAGCACACTGTAAAACCTTAGATCAGTGAGAATGCACCATGGCAATGGTCCTCAGAATGCCCAGCGCCAGCTCCAGAGATCCAGGTCCTTCACAGGCAGCGAGGGAGAAGAACAACAGGCAAATCTACCCCAGTCCCCCGCGGCCTCTTTTGCACCTTCTGCAAGTCCCTCTGCTCCGCAGTCCCCCAGCTACCAAATCCAGCAGTTCATCATGAGCCGGAGCCCGGTGGCTGGGCAGAATGTCAACATCACCCTGCAGAACGTGGGCCCGGTGGCCTCGGGCAACCAGCAGATAACACTGACCCCGCTGCCTCTGCCCAACCCGACATCTCCGAGCTTTCAGTTCAGCCCCCAGCAGCGGCGCTTCGAGCATGGATCCCCCTCGTACATCCAGGTCACCTCCCCGCTGCCCCAGCAAGTGCAGTCGCAGAGCCCCACCCAGCCCAACCCGGTGCCGGTGCAGGCGCTGCCCAACGTCCGGGCGGGCACTCCCGGGCCTGGGCTGGGCATGTGCAGCCAGAGCCCCACCAGAGGCTTTGTGGATGCCAGCGTGCTTGTGAGGCAGATCAGCCTGAGCCCCTCCAACGGCGGGCACTTCGTGTACCAAGAAGGGCCGGGAATTGCACAGATTGCTCAAGGAGCTGCTGCACAAGTGCAGCTCCCGTCGTCCGGGGCGCCTGCCACGGTGAGGGAGCGCCGGCTGTCGCAGCCGCACTCGCAGTCCGGGGGCACCATCCACCACCTCGGGCCTCAGAGCCCCGTGGCCAGCGGGGCCAATATGCAATCTTTGACCAGCCCGGGCCACATCACAACGACCAGCTTGCCCCCCCAGATCAGCAATATTATCCAGGGGCAACTTATGCAACAGCAGCAGCAAGTGCTTCAAGGGCAGCAGCTGAGCAGACCCATTGGATTTGACAGGACTTCTGGTGGATTGATAGCAGGAGTTGGAGGACCGAGTGCGTTTGGAATGACATCTCCTCCTCCCACAAGTCCTTCACGGGCCACTGTGCCACAGGGGCTGTCGAGTCTTCCTCTCACTCCTACAGCTAACACAGCAGTGAAAAAACAACCCAAAAAGTTGGAGGAGATCCCTCCTGCCAACCAAGAAACTGCTCAAATGAGAAAACTATGCTTGGATCATCACCACAAGCAGATGGAAATTCTTAAGGAAACTTTTAAGGAATGTTTGATTGAACTGTTTTTCTTGCAACATCTTCAAGGGAATATGATGGACTTTCTAGCTTTTAAGAAGAAACATTGTGTTCCTCTGCAAGCATACCTGAGGCAAAATGACTTGGATCTGGAGGAGGAAGAAGAGGAAGAACAATCTGAGGTCATCAATGATGAGGTAAGAAACTTTTCTTTAATAAAACCGTAGATGAAGCTGTAGCACTAGGATTGGGAAGTATTAAAGAATGTGACAGGACATGAAAAATCATTTTTGCTTGATGAAGTATGGCAGTTTTTCATAAAATAGCATGAGAGAATGCAGTTCTGCTAGGTAGTGTGATTCAATGGGTTGGTTTGAGTGTGCTGTTAGATTTATGGATTTAAAATAAAAGAACAGAGAGGGAGCTTTAACTGTCCTAGGTGCACACAAGTAAAGATGGTATTAGTGTGGAAATGGTTTTAAGCTCCCAGAATGGTTATGACTAGGAATCATAGTTTGAATATCACTTAGCTAGACTTGGACAAACCAAAAAAGAATGAACGAAGGCATTACAAGAGGTTAGCCTGACTCATGTGATTTCTGACCATAGATGTTACTGAAGTTCAGTGTTGCTGCAGGCAACAAAAAATGTGAATTAATCTAATTAGTGAGAGAGAACATGTGTAAGGGTCCTCAGTCATGTATGATATTATTCAGGCTGCCCTGGAGCTCTGTGTATGAGTTGCTGTCTAAAGGATTAACAACCAGCACTTACAGACTGGACATTGACAAGCTCGCTTTGTTACTTATGCAAAGGTTTAAATTACTGAGTAGCTTGAATTCACTGTTTATTAATGGCAAGGAACTTGAAAGAAGCTTACCACAAACAGGTGCTGTGCAGCTTTTCCTGCAAATCTGTACCCATCTGTGGGTGCTGGAGCAGTGTTCTGGTGCAGAGCCTGCCCACAAGCCAACATGGCAAGTGGTTGCAGCAGGGTAGGCAGAACTGATGCCCCTGCACCACTTGGCACTCATAAATATCTTCTAAAATTTGTGAAAACATCTATGGGTTTATAGCTGCCAGTTTATAGAAGAACCAATATTATGTAAAGAACCTCGTGTGGCTTTAAATACCTTTGGGAAATGAGTGCCTTCCGTGAAATTGGATGATTCTTAGGTATGAATCATTAGCAATCATACCTTCAGTTGAAGTTTGTGGGAAATTTTAACAGAATAATGGCTGAAGTTTAATTTATTCATTGCTTTGTTGTCTGAACTTCTTAATTAGGAAAAATACATTTCTGCTTGTGACAGTTATTGCCAATTTTGAAGCAATAATATCTTTATATAGTAACATAAAAGCTAGCCTGTTGCTGTAATTTATTGACAATGGATATCCAGTATTTTTTTTTTCACCTGGTTTGTGTTTTGTCAAATTGTTTAGGTGTTCTTGTTGGGTTGCGTGTTTGTCAGCTGAAATAACCAGGTATTTTTAACTACCATCTGCACACTTTGAGGGATCTTTAGTGGGTGTGAATTGTACAGGTTCGTTGAAGTCAGTGGTGCTGCTGCACTTTAAGTGAGTTGAGGCTCTACCCCTCGGTGTTTCGGGTTGAGAATTTGCTGTACTTCACTGCCTTCTCGTGGTGGATTCTCTTTTGTTTGTGGAAGCTGCTTGTCCCTGTAGCTGCTGGAGAATTTTGCAAAGTGCAACAGCAAAAGTCTTTATGTGTTGTCAAGTGATGAATCCTTCTGAAAGATTAGGACATCTTTTGAGTATGTTGTTTCTTTGTATTTTGTTGTCGTCTTCTGTTTTATTTCCCCCCTCCCCCTCTTTATCACTTTCTGCTAAAGCAACGCGCTTCATCCCTTGCCTGGAAGGTTGATCTCTTTGGGAATTCAAGGGGAGAGTGAATGGTGGCTGTGCTCATTGCTTAAATAAATGTTGAAGCTCTCTTACGTTCAAACTGTCTGTCATGCTAATTTGTTGTCCGTTAGCAGCAGCAATCATTAAATTTAAAACACACTTTTATGTTAACTGGATTTAAGAAAATGTTTCCAGTGATGAGAAGTCACAATAAACAGTCAAGGCTGTGCTCTGTTCTGCTATTAAAAGTAAGACAGAACTTTAAAAATGGGCTGTGCTCGACACAAGCTGCACTGATGGTGGTTTAGTTATTATCCCCTCTTCAGTGAGGTGCCATCAGTACCAAAGGAGTGTGTTGAACAGTTAAAAGGAAAAGAAAAACTTTTAAAAAGAAAATGATTCTCCCTTCTTTTTTTTTTTTCCCAAAATATTTCTCTCAGGTAAAGGTTGTGACAGGAAAGGATGGGCAGACTGGTACTCCTGTCGCTATAGCAACCCAGCTTCCTCCAAATGTTTCTGCTGCTTTTTCATCCCAGCAGCAACCATTTCAGGTACTTTTCAATGGTTCTAAAATGTAGTTTCATCCCAGATTTTTTTTCTCCATTCAGATTTGATATTTCTTAGATGAATTAGAATTTTCCCAAGAGCCCATCCCTTATCATCCAAACAAAACCAAAAAACCTTTGCAGTCTTCAAATGCATCAGTATAACTGAGGCCTTGAGGAAGTTAAAGCTTTGTCTCCAGGTTGCTGGCTTATTGCATTAACTTTCAGCTTGAATGTTTTCACTTTGGTTTGTTTGTCTTTTGTATCCCTAATGCATTTGGTTCATTTGTGCATTCTGCGTAGTGATAATATGGATTCTTTGTCTGTGGCATTGTAATTGTGAATTTCTTCTAAAATTCTTTTCTTTTTTTTTCTTCCCCTTATGTATTAAAGGTTTTGAATGTGGCTGCAGAAGGTTTTGAATTTGCCTTCCCTGAAATGTGTTAATCAACAATAATAATCCTCTGACACAATTTGTTTTAAGTAATTAACTGCTTTCCATTAGCTCTGCCATAAACGTTGGGAAGAAGATACAGAAGTGCTTACTTTTATTATAGAAGTCCTTTTTAACAGTTTTTTTCCCTTTTCATAAGGAATACTGGAGAAAGCCAAGAAATAATTTTTGTGGATATGTGATGATGCAACTTTTCAGTTCAGTGTGATTTTATGCAGCTGCCTTCAACTCTGTGTTACCCAGACATCACCCTGAGAAGTAATATACCCTAATTCCATCTGCAACTAAAATATTTACCTTTCAGCTCAATGATATGCTCAGCAGGTGTTGCAGGGTGAATTACTCTGCTGTAGCACAGCAGCTGTACAGTCTGTGCAGCCTTTATCTGGGCTTTGGAAATGGAAAGTGAAATGAAATACAAGATGGGTTGTGTTCCTGCATGTAACAAATGGGATATTGTACAAAGGAGTTGTGTAGAGAAGGGGATTGCACTGAGAACTCTTCCTTATGGCCAGTACTGACATGTCTTGGAAGTCTCCTTAGGTACTCAGGCTTCATTTAGGCTGTTTAAAATACCTAATATTATATCAGGTTATTTATTGTTGTGATTGGGGTTATCACCAAGCTGTAGCTGCAGCAGTGATGATACTTTTGAAGGTATTGTACCATTTCAGACCAGTTTCAGGGAAACTGGTTCATGCTAAAAATGTACCAAACTCTCTGTGTGACACTGACCTTTTAGCACAAACTGCTAATGGGAAATGGCATTTCTTTCCATCAGTCTTGCTCTTTGCAGCTGTTTATGGAGAAATAATGTGTCCCAATCAGCATCACCATTCAAATCCCAGTGCAGAAGTGCAGCACTCAGTGATTATTGTGTGTGTGCTGCATAATCAGGACCTCGGGAGAGCTACATTATTTTAATTAAAGTTGGGACAGTTTTAGTCTAATATTAGTGGTATGTGACTGCAATTTATAAAGACATAAAGTGTCTGCTCTCTGAAGAGTCTGGCCTAAATTACACAGTGATAATGCAGACAGCTGGGAGGCATATTCTTAAGAAAATGTCAGTCAAAAATCCTAAAGTAGAGATACAACCTGAAACTGTGAGTATGCAGTCATCCAGAGGGAGAGAGCAGGTGAAATAAATAGCATTTAGTGTGGAGTTTGTAGAGTGTACTTTCTTAAACTGATGTCCCAGAGGAATCTGATGCAAATGGGACATAAACTGAATTTGTTAGTCAGTTCAGTAGCATTTACGAAATCAGTTCTTGTGGCTTATTTTGAAAATACTGTAAATACCCAAGTCAATGATGCTCTGCCAGACACTGGCTGTTGGATCTGAAATATGCTGCACGTCTGCCTTGTGAGAAGACAAATATTTAAAAACTTAATCCCTATTGAGTGTGAAATGGCAGTGAACTGTGAATATGAGTCAGAGATTCTTAAAACCAGAATTTCCATCTTAAGGCTGTAGCTGTATCAATGGAGCGGCCACAAATGCCCTCAGAGCAGCAAAGAGATTAAGTGTTATTAATTCATAGCTATTGATTGAGTCTGAGGTGCTTTAGATATATTCAGCTCAAAAAGGAGCATTGAAACCCAGTCATTGTAGGTGATGTTGACTGTGGTTATTAATACCTTGCAGTGAAGCACTGAAGATGCAGGATGTCACTGCTGTGATTTATTTCAAGATAGACTGGTCTTTACCTCCATGGGTTTAATTTACATTGGTAAAATTTTGGTTAAAATCAGAAAATACCTGTGAATAAATGAAAATATTCTTATGGGAAATTACTGTCTTTCTATGTTGTAATAAAAAATGTGCACAACATTTGCAAACCCTTGATGTACCTCAACATGTTTAAGGCTCTCACCATCAGAAAATTACACTTTGAGAACTAGAGTGCTAGATTAATTAATTTCCTAGGATTCAGAGACTGCCATACATAATGACTGAGTTTGTATTTTCTGATGGAATCTCTTAAGATGTTTTTTGGGATAGCCCTTATTCTTCTCAAATTAAGTTTCATAGTAGAATATTTGGTACAGCATGGCCAAATATTGAGGAGAATTTAAAAACTATTTGGAAACTTACTGAAAGGAATTGGACTTGCAAAGACACTGATGGACATTAACAAGTACTTGCCAGTATGCTGAGTGCCCAAAGAACATGAAAATTGTCATATACACAAATTTGTTTGCTTCAGTAATCCTGTACATGAGCCTGTTACCTGTGTTTGATGCTGAAAGGATTCTCTGGGATAGGTTCTTGCCATCATTGCCAATATGAAATGTAGTGGTTTAAAAATAAAGTTTGAATGCACTGTGTAATCTTACTGAAGCTAAATTCCAACGTGCTGAATCAGAGGCCAGTGATTCCTTTTGCATCTCAATATCAATAGTGCTCTTCCAGGCTTGTTAATTCATAGTTTGTGTGCTCAGACAAAATGGATAATAATTTCTGGTGAGCTCTGATGTCACCTTAGCCTTACGGCAATATTGTTTCTCCTCACTGAGTTTATTCATGAGACTCATTTTGCCAGCTGTGCAAACAGGTACAAGTCCAGCATCTGGAAAACTGGAACTGGAACTTGTGTACCTTGGCTGAGGTTCTTTATTCCATCTTCCTAGTTTTTTCCTGAAATATTTCAACAGTAACTCTCAGAAACTCTATCCTGAGAGTGAGAGTGGTGGAGACTCAAATAAGCTTAAACTCTTTTTAGGATGAGGATGAATTTGTGTGTTACTGATGTTTCACACAGGTGTTACACACTAATGAAAATTTCCATTAATTAAAAAAAAAGTAACAAAAACACTGGGCAAGTTTATTTTTTGTATATCCCATTTTTCTGAGTTTGGTATCATTTAACAAAACGTAGGTGTGCATTATATATAACCAACTTCATAATTGCAAAATTTAAGCTCAACAAAGAGTATCTGTGCATTGTAGACAACGAAAACTTCATTGCAGATATTGAATGAATTTTATTTCCTTTGTTGTACAGCTGCTCTGAAGGACTTGTTCTGTGCTGGCCTCCTTAGATCCATTTGTAAGTTCTCTCCTGGTGTCAGACCATCTGCAGATTGAACTTCTGTGATTTGTTTTCTTTTCCCTGTAGCAAACGCATACAGGGACTCCAGGGACGGGGACTGTGAGCACCATAGAGATTGAAGCTTTTAAGAGACAGCAGCAGGCCCTTGCACCAGCAGGTATGTTCCACAGGCACCATTCCACTTCCATCCTCTTCTTTTTCCAAACAGTGATTGGAGCCCACTGTTCTGTAACTCTCAAAATACATTTTTGCCTCACCTCGGGAATCTCCAGATCCTTCGGACTATCTACTGTGACTGGTGCTGTGGGAAGAGTGCACTCCACTCCCAGTAGATAGGCCTGGATTTGGCAGGCATGGAGACATGGTTAGGTTGATAGTTCTGGCTGAGAAGATTGGAGATGGCCACCTTGAAGTCAGAGGGACTCTGCCCCTGAAGCATGTTCTTCATAAATGCTACACATGTTCAGTAGTCGTAGCTTTCGCAGCTGATGTCGGAATCATGTGTAGTAGTTTGCTGTGTAAAATTGAACCCATTCCATTATACCATGCCATAAATGGAATTTGAATATCACAGATTCGTCTAAGAGACCACGAATTGAAGTGGGCCGTCATGGGATGGTTTTTCAGCACCCGGGTGTGGCTTCAGGAGTTCCTCTTCAACAGCTAATGCCAACGGCACAAGGTACTGTGTCACCACATGCCAGTTGCACATTAATTTCACAAGGAGATGTTGGTGATGGGACTAGAAACTTGGGCTTCCGGCCTGCCAAGATCCTAGTCCCACCACACACTTCTCCATGTAAATTAATACTTGGTATGCAATGCCTGGTTTCTTGAAGGAGCTGAGTGACGGGCTCCAAAGGTGCATGTGGGCATGGAAATACGTCACAGGTGCTGATGCAAAATGGCCAGTCTGAGAATTCTGGAACCCAACCAATGATTCATGAAAAGGAAACCACCTAATTGGAACATCATGACAAATTTTTATTCATTAGTCATGCCAAGCTTTAGAATATGTGTTAGAGTGAATGTGTTCTTAGAAAGAACTAAGTAGTATTTAGACTTTATGCTGTTTTTAGGTTAAATTCCATTAGCTCACCAGTCCTTTTTTTTTTTTTGAGTATACAGAATTTAGAAGACCTTTAATGACATGCTCTTTTGTAGTTGCTGTGCTCCAAATTTTAGTTACAGTCCTGTGCATGAAGTACTTTGTTGTTTATTGTAACGGTGATTTATTTTGTGATTGTGACGTGGTATTTTCAAGTGATGGTGTCTTGTGGCAAAGTAAGTAACAAAACCACTCTATTCACAGTTGATTCTCTCCTTAAATCAACAGAGAGCACCGGATGTTTTAATCTCACCTGTGTCTCCTCTTGCCCTGCAGGTGGAATGCCTCCCACCCCCCAGACGGTGCAGCTGACGGGGCAGAAGCAGAGCCAGCAGCAGTACGACCCCTCCAAGGGCCCTCCGGTGCAGAACGCGGCCAGCCTGCACACGCCGCCGCCGCAGCTGCCGGCCCGCCTGCAGCCCGCCAACGTCCCCATGGCCTCGCTGCCGGCCACCCTGCAGCTCCCCCAGCAGCAGCAGCAGCCTCAGCTCGTGGAGCCTCCAGCCCAGCCACAGATCCAGGTGAAGATCCAGCCCCAGAGCGTGCCCCTGACGGCCGCTCCGCTGCCAGCGCCGCTCCCCCAGCCGGTGCCACCAGCAATCCACGTGCAAGGACAGACGCCCAGCCAAGTGTCACAGCCACAAGCCACGATACAGCAGCAGGTATGGGAGCATTGGTGGGATGGGAATGTGTTTGTTTCCATGGCCAGTAAAATCTAGGAATGCTGTCTTTATCTTTTAATTCCACTGGACACTTAAATCCTTTCCTTGTAAAAATGCAGGGGAGTACATTTGTTATTACGTTAATGTCTCCATTATGTTACAGTGTAGACTAAGTATTGAACCCTCAGCTCATGAGTAACCAGTGTGTTTCTTGGGCAGACTGTGACTCTGACACGACCATCTGCAGATCCTGCTCAGAGTTCTCAGCGTCTTGCAGCAAATCCACTGCCACCTACCTCATCCATCGCTCCAGCAGCGATCCCAGGCACAGCACCACCTTCTCCATACCCAGTGCAAACAAACAGGACCTCTCCAGCCACCAAGTCCCTGTCTCCTATTGCGTCCAAGCCTCCTGGCTTAGCAGTAGCAGCAGCAGCAGCACCTAAAACACAAAGTCCAGCTCAGAATGCAGCAGTGTTGCCGCAGGAAAATTCTCAAGACAAGCTGGCTGAGCAAGTCAAGCTGGTGAGATATTTTCTGTGTCATGCTTTTACACCTTTTTTTTTTCCTGTCAATTAATTTAATGAAGTAGGAGCAATTGCTATTTGTCAATGACTCTGTGACTTCAGGTGCATTCTGCAGCTTCATTGTAACTCTCTGTACTTCTTTTTAAGGAAAATCAAATCCACCAGCGAATAGCAGAACTGAGAAAGGAAGGTTTATGGTCCCCCAGGCGACTGCCTAAACTCCAAGAGGCTCCAAGACCAAAATCCCACTGGGATTATTTGCTGGAAGAAATGCAGTGGATGGCAACTGATTTTGCCCAGGAGAGAAAGTGGAAGATGGCAACTGCTAAGAAGGTACTTGAAAAACGTTTTTTAACTGAAAACAATCAATGTTGATATCACTCAGTTTGGTAGCAAAGCTATTGAGATATCTTTTGCTACAGATAGAAGTGAAGGAAAGATGAGGCACTAACTTTTACCTCAAGTGAGAAGTCATGTTGTCAGTTTTGGATATGGCATCTGAAACAGACTGGGTAATTGTACAGATTGTGGATGCAAATAACAGTTTGTGGATTTTAATCCTCTGGAAATCAAATAGCTTGTTTAGGGACCCACTCAATATGTTGACTGGGTTATATTCATATGAGAAAAATAGAATTGTCATGCCTGTCTCACAAATGAGTTATTTCCTCCCAATGAAGAGTAAATACAGAATTTTTTAAACAACTTCCATTGGGTGTGGTTGTCTGTCTAGTTCTTTTTCCTTAATCTCAGAGAAAAATAAGAGTAAAGACAGCAGTGGGAACATGGTAGAGAACTGTTTCTGTAGGGGGAGAGAGCAGCACAGCAGGAATACAGTAGTGGAATGAAAATGCCTGTGGTGTGAGATGAAATATATAAAATCTGTTAATTTGCAATGAGCAAGGGTTTCCTATGGATATCAGCAATGTTGCATCTTTTTTTGATACATTTATGATGAGTTTAGGGTAATGAAGATAGAAACTGAAGGTCACTAGTTTAAATTGCCGTGTTGTTTTCTACTGTATATTCTGAAATGATGGAAACTCAGAAGCAAAGTATTGAAATAAGTGTATTGTTGTGTACAATAAACATCTGCATTTTAAATATAATTTAAATCTGGATTTCCATTTGTGGCCAATGGTAGGTTTTTAAGAATAGGAGAAACAGGAAGGGCAAATGTGAAATGATCCTTCCCCTGGCACTATGCTTCAAACTTCTGGAAGTCAATGTTTTAGGGATCTCCTGAGCTAAAGGTTGCAATCAAGTCAGTCTTAACAGCCATTGACTGATCTTTCACTCATGTATGTACACTCTTTTTGTACTCATTTTAGCTTTGGTCTCTGACATTTTGTGGTGTGATTTCTGTGACTTCATATGTGCTCTCTGAAAAAAAGTTTTCTTTTGTGTGTTTGCTGCTAATTTCAGAGGAATTTTTTCTAATTTTTGCATTCAGAGAGTGAATTAAGAGTTTCCTACTTGACTGCTTAGTTATAGTAGTTGTATTTTTTTTTCTTTGAGTTTGTGTCTGTTGCTTTACTGGCATGGTAAGAATTAGAAATATTGGAGGTAAGTGCTATGTGTGTAAAGCTATGGTCAACATCTGGCTGCTGATAACCACTATAATATTAAGAAATGCAATATGTAGTTTAAGGTAACCTAATTCAGTATTTCATGGTATTTTAGATGGTAAGAACTGTGGCTCGTCACCATGAAGAAAAGAAACTTAATGAAGAGCGAGCTAAAAGGGAAGAGCAGAACAAACTGAGGAGGATTGCAGCATCCATTGCTAGAGAAATAGAGTATTTCTGGTCTAACATTGAGCAGGTAAAGTGCCCACTCATTAAGACTCCTGCAATTTGTGCTGGTTTTTTCATCTTCAGTAGTTTATGTGGAAAATAAAAGTGCTTTATTAGACTTGCTTTACGTTTCAGGTTGTTGAAATTAAACTGCAAATTGAATTTCAAGAGAAAAGGAAAAAGGCTTTGAATTTAAAGAGATTTTCAAGGAAAGGTAATTGTGTTCCATTTCACAAGAAATACAGTCTGAATTCTGATGATATTGTTTTATATAATCCACTCAGTGCAGGTTAATCTCATTGGCAATAAAATTGTGAGTTGCTAATAATAGGTTGTGAATAGTTCTGATTCATGAGTTATGAGTTTTTATGTTTTTGTGCTAGATTTTGTGTTTACTTCTTGTGTTTTGTGTTGAATACTTTTAAAAGTTCATATAAGAAATGTAAAATTGCTAAGTGATGAATACATACATCAAGTATAATGATTTTCCAGGTAAGGATGCAAAAGAAGACTTTTATTTGGAAAAAGAAAGTGAATTGGTAAGTCTTTCTGTTTTTTGAAAAATCCTTCAGATTATTTTAAATGTGACTACATATGTGAAAAAGTTTTGGTAAAGGTGAATTTATTTTAAATCCATGGTGATGGTAAGAAGATTTGTGGTTACTGACAACTGAACATTCAGACACAAGCCAAGTATAATTTTTTTTCTGGTTAGGAAGGGAAATGGATTATGGTTAATACATGGTTTTAGTGGCTGTGAATTATTCATTCTGAGATTGAAGACCAAAAAACTGTACAAATTAATTGCCAGACTTGGGCAGGAGTTTCATGTACAGTAGCCAGGGGTGGACTTTGTGGGGCTTGAAATATGTTGTCAGGTGCTCAGCAGAGATTTATCTGCTGAGAGATGAAGGTGTGTGTGTGTTAAAGAATGGATCAAACTGAATGAAACTTGAATAACTTTTTCCCTGGATTAAACGTGTGCTAGGACTCCTTGGCTGTGTCTGTGCAATTGGAAATAAATGGACAAGGGATAGTTCTGAGGCCCTGAGCCATCTGTTGTGGCACAGCTGATGCCCATGTGCTGAAATACTCCCCCTGCACCAAGCAGAGTGGCTGCATCTGAATTTCCTGCTAGGAACAAGCCTTAGCATGTGTCATCAGCCAGACTGTGAGAGTTAATTGGCACAGGCTAAGCAATTCTACAGAGTGCACAGCTGAGTCAACTGTAGGCCTGTGCCATATCCTTCTTTTACTGACTAGTGAAAAAATTTAGTCCTTGAGCCAACATTGGTAAAGGTTTTGTACCACAGCTGGACTTGAATAATTTGACCCACGAGCACTGGAAGTGGCTGGCTGCACACCCCCATCAATTCAGAAGCAGAATTTCTGTTTTTGTATGACCAGGGAAGTGCTAATAGGTGTTAAGTGTCTATCAGCAAATGCTTTTTGGACTGAAGGGCATGTTTTGGTGTCTTTGAAAACAAACAAAGCCCCCTGCTTATGTTTTGTTCTCTATGATTTTAAATATTATCATTATTTAATGCTAGGGGGGTTCATCATCTGGAAGGAAACGAAAGGCAAGCACGTCTTTGACTGATGAGGAAGGTAAGTCACTTCTCAAAATTTTGCATCCATAGCATAGTACATGAATTGTGTATTAAACCCACACATTTTCAGTTTGTTGTTGTGTGGATGCAGTGCTTTTCATGAACCAAATACCAACCTTCATCTGTTTCTTAGAGAGATTAGATAGTCAATTAAATAGTAAATTATCCCTAAAGGAGCTTCAGTGAAAATTTGAAAATAACATTTTCCTTGAAATTATACTGCCATCATTATTCATGGATCTTAATTCTTTCTGTCCTCATTCCTTCGTTTATCAAGCCTTACTAATAGTCTTGAAGTTCTTTTGAGGATTTTAGACTGAAATACCCATCTGCTTTGGGTCCTTTCTTGTGGTGACAACTCAGTCATGTTCCTGATAAAGAAACTCTCCTGTTTAAAGCTACAGAACAAGCTGTTGTGAACATGTCAGTCAACACTCAACTGCCTTCTATCCTGAGGCAGAAGTGCTTCTCTCCTGTTCACTTGTCTTTTAAGTACTACATATAGTTGCTTTCAGATTATCTTATTTTCCATACATGTTTAATTCTTTTTAAATCCTTTAGATTTAGACTATTCTGTGCTTGTTCACTTCAGGGGTATATAATTACAAGCCTTCTGAATTATTGTATCATTTGAATGCCAAGATTTGCATTTGTTTTCCTTGTAGTTGAAGATGAAGAAGAAACAATTGAAGAACAAGAAGCTAAAGAAGGAAACATAAACCATCAAACTGAATTGTCTAATCTAATCAAAGAAGGTGGGCATGTGGCTTGGTTCTTCTCTGGGCTGGGCTCTGAAACAACAGCTGGAAACACACAGCAGTTGTTATATTTGTAAAGAGGATTAGACGTGGGAAACTGAGTGCATTCAGATGTTCAGTCCTGTGTAGTCTGTATTTAGTATTTTCTGTTTGGAAAGCTGCAGCAGTTTATGGGATGATGATGGACATCTGTAGCTTTTAAAGCAGTCCTAGTTATCACACAAGGTGGCTTAAGGAAAAGTAGTTCTCTAGTGATGCACTGCATTAAGGCCTTACACCAAGGCTCTCAACTCACTTCTAGGAGTGCATGATAAACACTTAAAACCAGGGTTGTATCAGATTGAGCCTCAGATTTTACCATCAACTGTCTTGAGTATCTCAGAAGGGTTTTGTGACTGACTTGGTAGGTCCAAAAGGGCCCTTAAGTGCTGATCTTGAAGGAGGTTGTAAATATTTGAAGATAAGGGGCTTTTAGGGACAGTGCTGTGGCTAGCAGCTCTCTCATTAGCAATGTAATTGCAATGCTGAGCTTGATGTGTGCAAAGTACCCCATAGAGCTGTGTCACTCACCCTGGTAGAAGCAGATTTTTAGAGGCAGGCTGCCCATCTGGCTGAGCCCACCTGGCAGTGAACATGCAGTTTCCAAATCTGTTTGTTTGGTCTGTGTGGCAGCTTAGTGGCTGCAGTGAATTGGCCAGTTGGAGGGATTATAACCCTTGGCCAGTCAGCCAAGTTCCTAATGAGAATGTTTGCTGATTGATTGGCCACTGCCAGCATGTACATTCCTACTTTACAGCTCAGACCAGGGATCCTGGAGTTACTGGTTAGAGGGGCTGAGGTACAACTCAGGTTTGAAACTTTTGAAGTCTTGCATTGTGTTCCAACCACTCAGCTGGATTTGATGCCCCTGCCTTCACTGAGGGTTGTAGAGTGTGTTTGTAATACAGAAAAAAGCAAAATGTAAGAGCAAACTGCTTGGTGTAATGCCAAATGTTCTCTGTAGTTGAGATTATTAAATAAATACTGCCATCATTCACCTAATAACTACCTCTGAAGTTAACTTCTGATTAGAGAACTGGCTTTATGCAATTGTGAAAAATGTAATGAGATTAAAATTAATAGTATCTGTTGTTCCAAGTTTTGGTATTTTTCAATTTACATCCTTTAATGACCTTCAGCTGAATTGCCTCTGGAAGATTTGGTAAAGATGTATGAAGGTGCCTTTGCAGAAAATTTTCACTGGCCACAGCCAAAGCCTGACAGTGAAGAGGAGAGCAGTGAGGAAGGTAAATTACTCTTTTTTGAGAAAAAGTTGTGCTCATTTATAAGATTAAATAAGTTGCTTGTCTCTTCAGGACTCTGTGAAAAGACATTTTGTTCTAGGGCAAAACACATATTGGGTGAATCACATTTAAAATTTCTTAGTTTGTGTAAAGAGGGCAGTGTTTGCCTGTCTTTAAGTGATGAAGGTGTGTGAGATTTCAATGACAATACTGAGCCATAGAAGAGCCACTCTGCACTGAATTAAACAGCACACTTCATTGGTAGCTGTAATTACACCTCTGTGCTGTGCTAGCATGATGATAGAACTACATTAAGATAGGTTTTAAGTAGTATGAGAGGACCTCCCTAAAAGTTGTGAGAAGCTAATGATCAGGTTAACCTAGCTAGTGTGAATGTCCAGAACATGTACCTGAACCTGAGCTTAGGCTATTTGCATTTTACCTGAACCAGCTTGAAAATCATAGAGTTGCTTTTAAAAGTCAGCTGCCTCCTTTAGACCCGTGTCTGAATCCTGGTTACCTCAGTTCCTTTGTGTAACCCCTACTGAAGTTTATTTTAGATACCACTGTAACTTTTCTCTCTCTCCTAGAAATGGAAGACCATATGTCTGATAGGGAAAGTCCCCAGAAAGAAGTTGTGCTCATAGACTCCCTTCTCAGCATTGACCAGTACAAGGGCATGGACAGATCGAGCCCCCCCAAGAAGAACATGAGAGACATAGCAGAAGTTGCTGCTGCAGCAGAGATGTTGTTACCTAAAGGCAGCTCCAGGATAACAACAGCAGTAAGAATCCCTATTTTCTGCTACTCTGTGTGCTGATATTTACATGAAGAATGCTATTTTCTTCATGATTTTGCAGCTTTTAGCAAAAAATCTCATTTTTTTTCGAGTTACCTATAGAATGTTTATGCTTTATGCCATGCTCTGTGAATTTAACTCAGGAAAAAAAATCAAATCATTCACATTACAGGTAAAATACAACACTCCATCACTGTTGTATGGGTCTCTCAGAGAATATCAGAAGATTGGGCTGGATTGGCTGGCAAAGCTGTACAGAAAGAATCTCAATGGCATCCTGGCAGATGAGGCTGGGCTTGGAAAAACAGTGCAAATTATTGCCTTTTTTGCCCATTTGGCTTGTAATGAAGGTAGGTTCATTTGGCTAACAGTTTTAGACAGGTACTGGGCCAACACTGTCTTTGTGAATTGTAGCCTAGTGTCACATTTATTCTCCTAGTGAACCATATCAGGCTTTAGTTAGTGATAGGAGTAAGATTGTGTCAGAGTAACTTCCTGATATTTTGTGACATAAGGGTGCTCTCTAATCAACCTGTAGTGTCTGATCAACCTGTTACCCTCTAGAGATTCTGCTGAATACTTCTAAATTCCTTCTAGCACAGAAAAACCTTAGAAATTGTTTAATGACCAGGAGTAGATTAGTCATTAGAGTACCTCTATTGGTTGTTATTGGATCTCATTTTTAATTATTTAGTGTAATTCACTTAAAAAATCAAGGGAGAATAAAAGGGGCATGCATTGTAAGGAGTCTCTTTCCAGTTTTGACTGCTGTGTTTCTCCTTCTGCAGGGAACTGGGGCCCTCACCTTGTTGTTGTCCGGAGCTGTAACATACTGAAATGGGAGCTGGAATTGAAACGCTGGTGCCCAGGGCTGAAAATACTTCTCTACTTTGGGAGCCAAAGAGAACTTAGGGCCAAAAGACAGGTGCTGTATTTTGCAACTCTTACATTGCTGCCTTAAATTTTTAGCCTGTATTTATCTGTGTGTTCCTTCCATGGTGGTGTGAAATGAGGAGTTTTAACACATGTCAAGTTGAGTTACAAAGATATTCCCACCTAATGGTTCTAGATTTTCAAAGGCATTTTTGGAACCCTTTGGCATTGAGCAATACTGGCAATACTTCACCTCCTTTCTGAACTGACAATAATTCAAAGACCAAGGCTTTCTTTTAGCATGTGTTGAGTCATAATGTCTTTTTTAATGAAGCAGTAGCTGGTTATAAGATATTTGAGAGTTCTGCCTTAACTTTTCTGTCTCATCCTTTCTTTCCTTTTCCATAGGAATGGACAGAACCCAACAGCTTCAATGTGTGCATCACTTCCTACAAGCAGCTGTTCAAAGGCCACACAGCATTCATGAAAATGCGATGGAAATACTTAATAGTAGATGAGATGCAGCAAATAAAGAATATGACTGAGAAACACTGGGAGGCACTTTTCAATCTCCGCAGGTATGGAGCAGAAAATTGATTTCCTGCTGGCAGAGGGTTTTTCTCTTTTCATGTCACACAGTTCTCAACAGAAAACTGATTAAAAAAACCCTCTTTGACTTGGTCTACCCAAATTCCTGAGCAACGTGTACCTGTTCATTTGAAACAATCAGCATTCAGAGAAATGCTTGAGGTCTTTTTGTTTCCACTATCATATCACTGTAATTCTTCTGTGCTGATATTCTGTGCTCCCAAACAGATTCCCTGGTATGTTCTGATACTCTGCAATGAAGAATCTAGCTTGGTGGTATATTCAAGATTGAAAAGATACTTTATCCTAGGTTTAATTTTCTTATATCTACATAATTCTGCTGTGTATCTGACAAACATAAAGGCATAGAAATCAATCAATTAAAAATCTTTTGTTCACAGCCAGCATCGTTTGCTTCTGATAGACACTCCTTTGCATAACACCTTGATGGAGCTGTGGACCATGGTACATTTTTTGATTCCGGGAATCTCCAGACCTTACCTGGATTTTCCAGTAAAAGCACCTAATGAGGAGAACCAAGATTATTGCCATAAACTGGTCATCAGGTTGCACAGAGTATGTTGTTTTTTCTCATGTGTCCTACTACAGTAGTAATGCTGTTGAGGAGAGGGGGAATAAAAATACATGGTTCAGATCAGAATTTGTGTTCTTTCTTAACACTTTTCTCAGTTTAGACAGAAAATCCTGCTGAAAGCAGAGGGTTCTGCAATCAGAAGAGTGTGGAGATTTCTTTTAAAAATAATACAGGGCTCAGATTTTGAAGCGTGACATGCAGAAATGAAAGAGCAAATTAATGTCTATACAACTGTGTGCATAGCAGTATGATTATATATAGCATATGCAGTTTATCACATCAAATCTGTTAGGTGTGAACAAATTTAGCTTCCTGTTGTGAACTCTTTGAAGTGAGAATTTTTTTCCTCTCAATTCTGAAACGTTTCAGATGATTCAGCCGTTTATTTTGCGGAGATCAAAGAGGGATGTTGAAAAGCAGCTCACAAAGAAGTATGAACACGTGCTCAAGTGCCGTCTGTCTAGTCGACAAAAAGCCATGTATGAGGATGTCATATTGCAACCAGGGTAAGGGCTTAAAACAGTAAATATAAAATGCTGTCACTTCTGGTGCTTAAGCAAGGAAAGAAATTATTGTCATGGGGGAAGCGTTCTAGTGTTTCTCTGAAGTTATTCTCTTAAATAGAATGGGATTGCATTATAGAGTAGAATTATAGCAGGTGATGCTATGGCCTTGTGAAAAACATGCATTTACCTCTGGAACCTAAGAATTGAATTATGATGGTCAGGTCCGCTGCTGCCTTGTTGTAACATTTGTCTCTAATGATTGGTTCTTTGTTTTTTTAAAGCTAAGAGTTTTTCCTCACCACCCTCCCTGCCAATGGTAATTGATAGGTTCAGGGGTGAAACAGAAACAAAGCAGGGAGAGGATGGGGAGCTGGATAGGTTGTGTTTTATTGTAAGGCAGCACTGGGTCTTTAAGTTTCACTTTTCCAAATTTACTTTTGGTACAGTGCTGCTTCAAATACTGCAGAAGACCTTGGTGAAATCTAAACTTGTTTTAAGACTTTTGCATAACATACTGCATTGCTCATTCTCAGCTTGCTGATTTAGGGACACCTCCATGAAAGCTGCACATAAATCAAAGTCTTTCTGTATAATTTATTTGGTAGAACCCAGGAAGCCCTCAAAAGTGGACATTTCATCAGTGTCCTGCACGTCCTGATGCAGCTGCAGCGGATTTGTAACCACCCTGATCTGATCAACCCCCGGCTTTCCAGCTCCTCTTACGTGTCAGAAACTCTGGAATACAGAACAGCCTCTCTGGTGCTGCGAGCCCTGGAAAGGGATATTTGGAAGGTCAGTAGAAAAGTTAAGGTTCTTTTCTTTTCTTAGTGCCCTGGCAGAATTTCAGTACTTGCCAGTCATAAGTCTACCTGAAGTTTATAAATAGAAGGAATTCACTGTTCCATAACCGTGCCTACCAAGTGTGTTCTTGCTGCATCTCTTTTTTTTGTCATAGTGGTTTGAACTTTTCAAGTGGTTTGCAAACAGTAATTTTTCATTAACTACTTGGTCAAAGAGATATTAGCTTTTCTTTCATCATGCTCATGCTTGCAGGAATTTTCCAACACTGAAGTCACTCTGGGTAGTGCTATGCTTATTTATGGCATTCTGCACTTTACTTTTGGCTTTCAGGAGCTGGAGGAAAGCAAGACTTACTCTTTTTCACATAAGAGTAAGCATTCTGTTACAGTGACTAAATTAGTATCCTTCTGTCAATCCATTTGAAGTACCACTATTTCTGTTGTTGTTGAACAAGTGATGCTACTTCTTGACATGATAAAAAATATAAAAGAAGTATGAGTAATGGAGCAGCTGACATTTTTTGTTTGATTTTATTTCCATCCTTCATATTTTTTCTACTCCTAAATTACAGTTTGGCATTCAAGCTTGAAAGTTAACCTTCAAAGAGTTCTATTTAATTCTTTGGATATTATGATATATGAAGAATTGTTAAATGTGCCTTGCCTTAATTTCTGTAACTGGCTAATAATTTCAGTTATTTTTCTTCTCATGCTTAAAATGGTACTGTCAGTTTAAGATTAATTTCCAAGGTTTCTGGACAGTTTTGGCTAATAATTAATAGTTTCTTTCTTAAACTTACACCATTTATTTCAAATTAAAAAGTCAATATATAGAAATTTGATTTAGCATTGAACATAAAGAGGACTGAACTGTTTGGGTCATCGCATAAAACAAACTTAATTTTCTGAAATCCCTAGGAATCGGACCTGTCTCTTTTTGATCTCATTGGAATGGAAGACAAAATGACTCATTATGAAGCACAAATGTTGCCAAAACAAAAGGTTACTAGAAAGCTGATTGAAGAAATCTACAGCTCCCCTCCACCACCAGCGAGGCCCAACCCAGTGAAGCTCAAACCAAGCAGGTGTGTACACCTGCACTCCTTCTAAGCTAGAATTACAACAACAAAAGGTGCTTCTGTTGCAATTTTTACTGAGTTCTCTCTTCATCTCTGCTAATGGGATTCACACAAAAGCTCAGACTTATCTTTGCATTTAATTTTTCTCTTGCTTTCTTATTTACCTCTGAAAATAAGAATTCTGTTCTTTGAGGCATGCAATTCCATTTGAAGTTTGTTGATGGATTTCCCATAGTCCTTACTTCAACAGCAGATGAGCTTTGTTCTTGGACCTTGTTTATGGCAATTGAGTGTTGTTTTGCAGAACTAGCATGAGGATAATTCAAGACTTAGTTTGGCCTGTAGTGTCAGCTGTGCTCTCACTGTTACGTGAGAGACATATGAAGTA
The DNA here is from genome assembly GCA_013400955.1 of Drymodes brunneopygia. Taxonomy (NCBI): domain Eukaryota; kingdom Metazoa; phylum Chordata; class Aves; order Passeriformes; family Petroicidae; genus Drymodes; species Drymodes brunneopygia. The sequence continues at coordinate 412,375 of VZTZ01035209.1, forward strand.
GATTTTTTAAAGTGTTTTTCTTCTAGTGCAGCAGTGTTCTCAAAGTAATGTGGAGCTGTTTTTCTAACGCAAGAGCGCTGCCTGATGACCTGCAGCGTGTTCTCTCTGGAGATTATATGGGAGCCCTTTTTTTCAGATATCTTCAGATACATCTTTTTCCTGATATTGACCTAGCCTCTTTAAGATGTTTTCTGTAATTCTGAAGCATCCTGCATTAAACTGTGTGTGTGGCAGTGAGAGTTTACTTTCTTGGATTCAGCAAAATCACTTTCTACAGTGTTTACTCAGGAAGTCTGTGAAATGATGAATCTTGCCAGCTTCAGCCACCTGCAAGAAGATAAGCATCTGACATGATCAGTTTATGTGTTCCTCAGGTGGCAGAGCTTGTTTCTAAAGGCCAAGCTGTGATCTTCCTATAGCCTTTTGACTTTTCCTGCTCTTGCCAGGTTGTTCCAGCCCGTTCAGTATGGTCAGAAGCCCGAGGGCAGGACTGTGGTTTTCCCAAGCACTCAAGTGCAGCGCACGGTGACCACGGCGACGGTGACCCAGCAGGGACAAGTGCGGGGCAGATCCCCCATAGCCACGGTGTCTTCAAATCAAGGTAAGGGACTCAGTGCCACCCTGGTCACCTGCACCTCTGCATAGACAGATCCAAGTTAGTCTGTTCAATAGAACTCCTTTTCCCTCTAGCTTAATGGTCTAGAATACTAATGGCTTAAAAATACCAGCAGACTAATTGCCAGTAAAATTCCCCACTAGTTTCTACGATGTGATCTGCCAGTATAATGCAAAACTAAGCTTTGTGTAACCTGTTAGCATATGGAGTAAATATGCCACAGTTGGTATTTAAACCCCGAAGACGTGTAATGTTCTGTCAAAGATGGGAATGTACAGTGCTTCTCTGTATTTATCTAGCCTTTAAACAATGCTTTCCAAGTAGATAATGTTCTAAAACTAGGATGGAGTAAGAGGTGTGGCTAGAAATCCCAGTCTGTAAGGACAAAGCCGTTCTTGTAGCCGTTTGATTACCCTGTTGGAAGGTTTCTTTTTAATGCAGGTTGTTTAAAAGAGCGGAGCTAAAACCTCTAACAGCTTGCACAAACAACCCTTATCGATTGCAGCTGCAGCAGCACAGTTTCAGACAACTCAGGCTTCCACCAGTGCTCCAAGACACCAGCCCGCAGCGACCTTCACCAGTGCAACTAGCGCAGCCAACCCTGTGAAACCGCGGGGCCAGACCTCTGCGCCGGCCCCGCAGCCGGGCCAGCCCCAGCCACAGCCACAGCCACAGCCACAGCCACAGCCACAGCCCCCCCCGCACACCATCCAACAGAGTGTGCTGCCTCAGAGGCTCGTACTGACCTCTCAGGCCCAGGCACGGTTGCCTAGTAAGTGGCCACCCCTTTCAAGGTTTCTCCCACCTTTGTACTACAATGAGGTTAAGTTACTAGGCACCCTAAAATGTGTACAGAATCGTTGTTTTTTTTTCACTCTTCTGATTAGCCTTGCTCAGTGCGTTGCTTATGACCAAGGAAAATCGAAAATTGGATAAGAAACAATAGAATTGCTGTGGACATACATTAGCGGTGTCAACTTAATCTCCTATTTCTGCATGTTTCTTCTGCTGGCAAGACTTCCTTCAGACCAAATGTTTTAGCTCTCTCCTAATTATTCCTTTCATGTTAAACACTAATCCATCTGCTAAAGGCCTCTCTGGCGGAGAGGAGCGTCGCCACTGTTAGGCAGAGAAAAGCGATGAGGCTTTGCTTTAAGGTTGTGTGTGCACTGCCTATTAGCATGTGTAGAGAGTACTGAGCACTGATGTATTAATTTTATCTCTGGGGTAATGCACTGCCTTTACAAAAGCTGGATTTTCACACCAGTGTTTTCTCAATATCGTCAAACTTAGTGCTGAAATGCCTCTAACCTTTCTGCATTTAAAATCACAAAAAGCTTGGTCTTTGCTACTTCAAAGCTTTTTGGTTTGTCTAAATGCAGATTGCTTAATATAAATCATGTTTCATCAGCAAATTTCAGATGTGTATTTACTGGGCCACACATACAAATATTCTAATTTCTTCCTTAAACCTTCCTTCATGCTCTTGAAAAGGCAGTGAAAATCACTTTAATGTCTGTACCTGTTCTGTTACAAAGTGTCACATGAGTTTTCAGGTAGCTCTTGACTTTTTTTGCTAATGAAAGTGGTAATTTCTAAAATGTTGATGTTCTTACCCTTTAAACAATCAGCTTCTTTCCAGTTTGTCCAACAAATATAGAAAACAATACCTGCTTAACTTTTATATGACACTTTTGATGCACTAAGTATAATTATGCATGGAAGGCGCTTCAACACCAGTTTACTAACCAAAATGTAGAATTGTGACTATTGAAAAACTCGCCTCCCACTTTGATTTTTTTGTTTTAATGCCTGTTTCCCTCCTTAACAGGTGGTGAGGTAGTAAAAATAGCCCAGCTGGCTTCTATAGCAGGAGCACAAGGCAGGATCGCTCAGCCAGAGACCCCAGTGACTCTGCAGTTCCAAGGGAACAAGTTCACTTTGTCACACAGTCAGCTCCGCCAGCTCACTGCAGGGCAGCCCCTGCAGCTACAAGGTACTTAATTCAACAGTTTTCCATCATTCAGAATGCTCATGTTTTGATATGGGCACCACATTCCTTGCTGCTGTGTGTCGTGGAGATTTTTCCATCCCCAGTGCTTATGCTGTCCTGCTCTTCCTGTTTTCTGTGGGTGCCACGGTAGCTCTGCTTTGAGAAATAAATGCCTATCAAATAGAAGACATGGTTACTTTCTTTTTCTGTATTGTATTTCTAAAATGTTATTATTTGATTTGTTTTCACACTCATGCAGTGCAGCTATAAGGTGAGGCATTATTTGATATAAACGCCCTTCAGAGCAGAAACAGAAAAACTGAGAACATTCTTGGTTTGTTCTGAAATTGTGTAAATAATACTTCAAGACTGGCGTGCTTCTGAACTTTGACCCGACTATTGCCCTGAGCTGAATGCTCCACCTGCAATGTATTTTGTTCTCAAATCTCCCTTGCTGGTGGTGTGTATTTGCCAAATTAAGGATAACCTGCATATCTTGATTCTCTGTGGCCAACAAAATAAATAGAGGGAATGTTAAGTGAAGATTTTTTGTTTGATTGGATTCTGTCAAAATTCTGTATAAATACCTAGATCAGAATGATACCCCTATGACATGAAACTGCTCTTCAGCTATGAGTACTTGGGTCTTTCCCTCCTTTTTAGCAGATTGGTGTAATGAGTCTGGTAAAATTTAACATAGTTTGAAGCAGTAATGATCAGCTTATAACAGTAATAGATTTTGCTGGAGAACACTAATTCTTTTCCACTCTCTCCACCCTAATGTGTGTTAAAATCCTCCCCTGCAGGAAGTGTCCTTCAGATTGTGTCAGCCCCTGGGCAGCAGTACCTGAGGCCTCAGGGCCCCGTGGTCATGCAGACAGTTTCCCAGGCAGGAACTGTGCAGAATGCCCTGAATGCTCTGGGAAACCAGCACCAGGCAGGTGTCCCAACCTCCACTGCAGTCACACAGCAAGGTGGGTTTCCAGCCTGAAGAAATGTCTCTGTCTAAATATTCAATTGCTAAAATCATATTAATATATAACTCCAAATTGTTGCAGATCACAACTCTGTAAGTTGAGTTCAGAAGTGGGTAAACTATGAGGCAAATCCTTCCAGTTTGTACTTGATGTGTGCTGGAGTTTTAAGAAAATGTTTAATACAAACTTGTACAGAGCATGTAAATTAATGATAGATTTTTTTTGTACCAGTTTCACCTTGGGTCCAATTTTTGTGGGAAGGAGTAAATTTGAAACACTTTGTTAATTTTTGCAAGTAAAAATCAAGGGTGGTTATTTTTTATATTGACAGAGAATGTCCAGTTATTCTCTCCATTTTTCCACATTGATTTTGCATTTATCTCATTTCTTTCACTTCTCCAGCTGATCAAGCTACAGTTTTCCATTTCCCTCCACAAATGTTGCTGAGGTATTTGGTGCCTTGCTGTAAATGTGATCAGTTCCTTGCTTAAAAGCACAACCAGGATGTTGATAAAAAATAATAGAGAAATCAATGCATTTACAAAACCAGCAGATTATTAAATGAAGATAAATGTAACACTAGGAGTTCATTCCCTGAAAATGGCCATCTGCTGTAATTTTCTGGGGATATAGAAAACCATTCCTCCGAAATGGTGTGATGTTCTTACAGTGTAGTAAATGTCTGGGTAAACATCTGCTAACAATTGAATTCACAGGAATGCTACTGAGATTCCATCATATGGTTTCACCAATTTGTAGATACATTCATTTGATGTGTTTTCTGAAAAAACTTAGATGGTTTGCTCAAGCTAAGTTAAAACAATCTTTTCCTGAATTAGAACATTTTCTATTTTCTGTTGTGTTGATATTAACATTTTCTAAATGTCAATGTGTATTGCACCTTACATGACATTCTGAATAAAGTACAAATGCAGCACAGCACTTTGCTTTGTACAAAGCAAAGTAAAATGCCATTGATCTATTTTGGATTTTTGTGAGAACAGTGTAAACACCTGTCAGAGATCTGATGTATAACAAAGTCCAAATTTGCAGTACCCAATGGACATTTAGACTAAAAATTTGTCTGCAACAATGATGTGTTACAGCTATGAAATATCTACTTATTGAAAATAATAAATGAGACCAATCTTCAGAAGAATAAATATATAAACACAAGCTTTATCCTCAGTTTGTATTCCAGGTAGAGCTACAGTTACTAACTTGCCATCTGGTGATATGGGAGCAGTGTTAAAACCAGCACCTTTGCATGGACAGTCACAGGTACTCAGTTTTTATTTTCTTGTGGAAACACAACTTTTCAGAATCAATAATAAGTCCATGTAGCAGTTGGAAGCTATAATTTGCAAAGCTGGAATTAATTAGGAACTTTGATGATTACAGAGTAGTTAAATATCCCAACATCTCTCCATGTTTCAGGTTGACAGATCTGATGCATTTTCATTTGTAATCCATAGATAAAATAATCTGGTGTATAAAAGCAGCTGACAGCTTTCTTGTGCTGTGATAGACAGGTTCTTGTAACTGTAATATATTTTAATTATGCAGTAATGCATAATAAGAATATAAAGAATAAATAAAGAAATCATAAGGGTTTTTTTGTGTTTTGAATACAATGGCAGTTGGGCAAATTTTTATAGTTTTCTAATCTTAACAAGTTTTTAGTAAAGATACTCAAGCAACTTACAAAGCATAGGGAAACATCAAGAATTTATCAAAAGCTATGAAAATGTACTTTTAAAAAACAAGAAGATACTAAGCTGAGGTAGAATTGATTCTTTAGTATTGATTGAATTCAGATTTTATCTGAAATGTGTACCTTTAGTAATTGGTCTAAGTGGTAGTTCTGCTGTAGGATCTATACTCTGACCCTGATAGTTTCATTCTAAAGAACCTCAAATCCTTCATTTATTGTGATGAGCAGCAGATGTGGTTTTTATTCACCTTTTCTTGGCAAAGGAGAGCTATGAGGAGAAGAACCGGCTCTTAAAGGAGCGCCTGGACAGGATCTTCTCCGGCAACGAGCGGCGCTGCTCGCGGGCCCCGATGTACGGCCGGGACGTGCTGAGTGCCTGCTCCCTGGCTGGGCACAGAAGGGCCTCCCAGCTGCCTTCCAGTGAAGGCAACAGCTGGAGGTGGGCTGGCTTTGTCAACTGCTGCCTTTCCTCAAGTGCCTCCGGAGGCCCAAGCAACCCCTTGCGGGAAATGATCCTGGGTTTGGTTCAGCAGCAGGAATCTCTAAGGGATCTTGTTAACAGGTAATGTGTCACTCTGCCTAACAAGCCTTTACACTTCTGGTTATTTCTAAAACACTTTTCAAAAAGGCTTAAAACCTTGTTTCTGTTGCTTAGCTTGTTTGGTTTAGCCTGGTTTATTTAGCTGTAAATGATGTGCAGTATGAAAGTAAAAATAAGTCACTTCTGTTTCCTTTGGATCTTTATAATGTTTTCAGTGCCTCTTTCCTAATTTCAAACCCAAGTTCAGCTGACCATACTTAGGCTTACATTATACTTCAGATTTACTTGACCAGGTACCTCTTGGGCCCAACCAACAAGAGTTAAGACCCAGAGATGCAGGCAGAAGCTAGTTTAGCCAAGACTGACTTTTATTGCTGTGCCTATGATTATTGATGATCATTTTGTGTGTAGCTTTTTTAATCGGTATTGCCTTGTTTTGATGCTTCTCATAGGGCTCTCTTCGTGCTGCCAGCTGCAGTTGCTGCTCCCCCGTGTTTCTATGTAGCAAATCCTCCCCCTTCATACAGTCACAGACTGAAACTCCTCAAGCACAGCCTGAGGCAGAAGGCAGCTCCACACTTGCATCAGTTGCAACAGCTGACAACTCCTCACTTGTTGCAGTTCCCTGACCTCCGGCTGGTGCAGTACGACTCAGGTAAAGTACATTTGCTGACTATATTTCAGTAGTTTCCTCTGTGACATGAGTGGAATTTGTATATAAAACCATTATTGGTTTTTCTGTTTGAATTACAGGAAAATTAGAAGCTCTGGCTGTCTTGCTTCAGAAGCTGAAATCTGAAGGGCGCCGTGTGCTGATTTTGTCACAGATGATTCTGATGCTGGACATCCTGGAATTGTTCCTGAATTTCCATTTCCTCACATTTGTGAGGATTGATGAATATGCCAACCAGGAACAACGGCAGGTAAGTGTGCCCTACCAGCTGCCCACTGGTACAGCAGTATGTGCTGCCCAGGCTTTAGTACACTACAGCAGGGAAAGGAAATATGCCTTGTTTTATACTCAGTTTGAAACACTTGACTTGTTTTTATCCCTTTTTTTATTAGGCTATAGTGAATTTGGTTTGGTATTTTATTTTGGTGTGCCATTTATTTAGTCCTTGTTTTTATTCTGTTTGTATAGGAGCTGATGAAAATTTTCAACAGAGACAAGCGCATTTTCTGTGCCATCCTCTCCTCTCACAGCCGTTCCACGGGGGTCAATCTTGTCGAGGCAGACACTGTTGTGTTCTATGACAATGATCTGAACCCAGTGATGGATGCAAAAGCTCAGGAATGGTGTGACAGAATTGGGAGATGTAAAGATATCCATATATACAGGTGATGGTGACAGTCAGTGTCTGCTCTTTAACATGTTTTAATGTAAGGTTATTTCAGATAGTGCTGCCCTGGTATTAAGTGGAAACAGTGCTGGAAACACCTCCCTTCAATAAAAAGGATGCCAGGGTATCCTATGAAAAAGTGTGGGGGGTTTAACACCAAATGTAGTGAATGAATCACATCTGCATGGTTTTTGCCTGTTAGTCTACATGGACTTTTATAGCTTTTTCTTTATATTGTTGATTTTTGTTTTTTTTTTAAATTACATAAAATATTAAAAGAAAGCTCTAAAGCAGAAGTAGTAGTTTGGTTTTTTTCTGGGCCTGCACCTTAACTAAAAAAACTCCCACATACTTTTGTATTTTAGGAGTTTAGTGTTATTCTCTAAGGACAGTTTATCTTTTTGTTTCTGAAAGCGGTTTTGGAAATGACTTACCAGATTTCTATGTTTTTTTCCTCTTTTTTAGGCTTGTCAGTGGTAATTCTGTAGAAGAGAAACTTTTGAAAAACGGCACAAAGGACTTGATCAGAGAAGTAGCTGCTCAGGGAAATGACTATTCAATGGCCTTTTTAACACAGGTAAGTTAATATTCAGAATGCATTGAAACACCCATGTTGCAGTGCTTAATAAATTCAAGCATCTGTGTTGGAGTGTTTAATAGCAGTTTAGTAGAAGTCTGTCTGGGCTAGAATTAATAAGGGAACATACTGGATTTCATTATTGCTTGAACTCTCAGTGTTGGGGCCACATTCTCTCAAATATTGTCCCTCTGGTTTGTTTTGTTATTTGCATAATGATGCACAGACATCACCCATGACTTAAGATATGGGGGCTTCTTCACCCTGCTGCAAAATTCTGCAGAGCTTGTAAGGATGAAGGTCTCAACAGCTTTAAATAGGTGGAATAAGTTTGGATATTTAGAGAGGTAGACTCTGAATTACTGCCCTGAAGGTACATGAGACAGTGACTGGTGAAGCCAGACCGTCCCAGCTGGCACCCCTGATATAAAAAAAAATAGAATACTCCCAAAAACTGAGTGTATTTCTCTTTTTTCCTTCTATTTACCAAGCAAACAATTCAGGAATTGTTTGAGGTCCATTCTCCTATGGAGGATTCTGGATTTAGAGTGAAAGCAGAAGAATTTGTGGTACTTTCTCAAGAGCCATCTCCAGCAGAAAATATTTCACCTAAAGTTGCAAGACCATTCATAGAGGTAATGATTAGCACACACATTAAAAATACAGCTGTGCAACATTAGTATTAAACAGCTGGCTAACCTTGTTTTATTTGGGTAAATTGTGTCTCTTTTTCTGGTAGTTCTATGCTCTTTTGTCATTTGTGACAAAACTTCCAAAAGCCCAAAGCTGAGTTTTATAATTTCTGGAACTATTTCTCTTGCTGCAGCAGAGACTTAGTCCAGAAATTTCTGTTGCACTTCAGTGAACTCCTTATGGAGTTTCTTTCCATATTTTTGAAGTCCTAATTATTTTTACAATATGTCTTTCTGAAAGGCCCTCAACAGCATTGAACGAGAGGATGAGGAGTCAAATGATCACATACAAGAAATAGGATCTGAGTCAAGCATTGAACCTTTAATCTCAGAGCTCTGTGACACAAAGTACAATGAAGAGCCCTCGCAGCTGCAGGAGTTGGTTGCTGTTGTGGATCAGGTACCATGACTTCCCTTGAATATCTGGCTAAAAAGTAATGTTTAGTTCAAATGTTTCAATTTCTTTGCAGTCTGACCTTAAAGCAACTTTGTTGTTTCTCCCAGAAAATGGAAGGGAGATCTCTCACTGATTTAAGATGTTGAGTTTTAAGGAGAGCTTTGATACTTCATGTAATGTTTCTTTTATTATCCTCAGAGTAACATTTTTTTCCCTTTGATACTTCCCTCAGCTGACTCCAATTGAGAAGTATGCTTTGAATTATCTGGAGCTCTTCCACGGTTCAGTTGATGACAATGAGCCACGTATGAGTGAGGTAAAACAAATCTTTATTTTCCCCGTTATTCTGTCACAGAACAACATTTATTTTCAATATGAAATGGAGGTCTCTCCAATGATGTGGAATGTATTGTAGGCACTTCTGTGATCTTTTCTTGCTATACCTTATGAACAGCATAATGTCTTCCAGAGAACTCATTATTTTGGGATTCTCTGGTTTAAGCAGGTGTCAGTTCTCAATTTCTTTTTTATAAAATGGGAATTGCTTTCAGCCCGGCTCAGCAAATATTTGTTGTACTCCATTGATAGCAGGGGAAAAATGTCATTAATTTCAGTGAGTCTGTGTTCTGGTTGTCTTCATTGTTTAACTGAAATGTTTTGATTGCTTTATATTGATGGTTTAAAAACCCTCAACAAAGACCAAAAAATATCTTCTAAATGATTGTGCAAGTGTCTGTTAAGAAATTGCTATGAGATTCCTGTGCCTGAAAATGTCAAAGTTCAATCCATAAAATTACAAATTGATGACTTCTAATTCAGTGTCTGTTACTGTATAAAGTTTCTAAGGAGTCTGACTTTCATCTAGATGGACCTGAAAACTGCAAAGAAAGCCTGGGAAGTCCAGCATATGAAGGAGTTAAAGGAAAGAGAGCAAAAAATGCTTTGGGAGGATGAAGAGGACCTTCTAACCTACACTCGGGAGGATGCGTACAACAAAGTAATTGCTGGTTACACTTATTTTTCTTAACAGTTACTCTGAGAATACCTTTGCCCTTCAGATTTCAGTTGGATCATTTGAATTATGTTCTCTTTTTGCTGTGTAGGAATATGTGTATGAAGGTCCAGATGGACAAACTGAAATTATGCCAGTAAGTAAAAGTAACACCAGGCAGGCTAAACAGGCTTTTTATTTTATGAAACATAAGGATCAGTGAAGAGTTAACACTGCAGTAATTACAAACTTTATTCTGTGCAGCTCTGGACTCCTCCTACTCCACCTCAGGATGACAATGATATCTACATAGATTCTGTTATGTGCCTGATGTATGATACCACCCCTATTCCAGAGTCAAAATTGCCTCCAGTGTATGTCAGGAAGGAGCGTAAACGGCACAAAACAGATCCCTCTGGTGAGTGTGTGCTCAGAACTGTACTGAGATTTATTGCTGATAGTTCAGAAAATCGGTGGGGGCTTTCATACCTTCTACATGTCTGGTCCAGTAAAGATCAAATTGGCAGATTTGAAGAGATGAAAATTCTTGTCTTCCCATGGCCTTGAAGGAGTGGAATCATTGGAAGGCCCAGTTGTTACGGTGTGTCTTTTCTTTAGACATAAAGGTGTTCTTAAAAGGACAGTTTCAGAAAGCAAACAGTCCATTTTGTGAGTTAGGGACTGGCCTTACTTTATAACAGAGTGTTTAGTTCTTGACTATGCTTTTAAGAGGCAGTGGAGAATACTCTGTACATGTAGGAGTATTTTGCAGCTTTAAGTAGAGATATCAAAGAATGGCAGTATCTACCAAGAGTGCTTTTTTTTTTGTCTTAGCAGCAGGTAGAAAGAAGAAGCAGCGGCACGGGGAGACGGTTATCCCACCTCGTTCACTCTTTGATAGAGCAACTCCAGGAATGCTGAAAATGCGCCGAGAGGGCAAAGAGCAAAAGAAGAACATCTTGTTGAAACAACAGACGCAGTTTGCAAAGCCTCTGCCAACTCTTGTCAAACCAGCTACTGAGGCTGGACAGGATAATCCGGAGTGGTTGATCAGTGAAGACTGGGCACTTCTGCAGGTCAGATGATCACTGCAACTTCTGCTGTCATTATGTTTTTATTCCTGCACTTTATCTCTTCAAGGTTATTTCTAATTCTTAATGGCATTTTGCTGGCATAACTCGGAGCAGATTGCCTGTCATTTGTGCTGCTCTAAGGAGGCATTAAAGGCTAAACTGCAAAATGTATGATTAAGCCCTATTGTTGTTTTAGAAACCACTTACTATTATTCAGATTAGTTGTGCTGGCTGAACACTGGATAATCTAAGGTTCTTCCCACCTTTGAGGGGAGAGCAGCACTTGAACAGCAGCTCTCTGTCCCTCTCATACCAATCTCCAAGTGTTTCCCTGCACATCAGTCAGCATTAAGGCACCTTATGCTCATTTATTCTCTGTGACTGTGGGTGGACACAGAGCCTTAGCCCTGAGCTGTCCCGCTGTAGTAATGCTGTGTGGACACATGCAGGTAAGGGAAGGTTTGGAAGATGGCAGTGATTTATCACCTGCTGCATTTGTACCTTTCTCTGTTGCAGGCAGTGAAGCAGCTGCTGGAGCTCCCTTTAAACCTTGCTGTTGTGTCACCAGCTCACACTCCCAACTGGGACCTGGTCAGTGATGTTGTTAACTCCTGCAGCAGAGTCTATCGCTCGCCCAAGCAGTGCCGCAACCGCTATGAGAATGTCATCATCCCCAGGGAGGAGGGAAAGGTGAGTTCACGTGGGATTGATGCGTCTGTTTTTTACCTTAAGTTGTAGAGTTTTTTTTCCTTATCTCCATAAACGCTTGTTTTTTTTTGTTAAAAGTTTCAACAGTGTAAATAAATAACTTTTAAAAGACTTTTTAAATTATTCTCATCAGGATTTCCACTTATTTTATGTGATTTCTTTGAAAAGAAAAAGCACCTGAACAAAATCTTCCACAAAAGATCATCTAACTTTCCTTCTTATTTTACAGCTAATGTACGAAGCTAATCCTAAAAAGAAGACAAAAAGTATTTATAAGGTGTGCATTGGTATTCTTTCAAAATCAAATCTAGACACTGTGGTATTTAGCAGCAATGGAGGTGGGCAGATAATTCATATGAGATCCATGTTGAGTGTTACTTGAGTTCTGAAACATCAATTAAAATTCCAAGTTTATTTTTCCTTTCTTTGTTGATACAGTGGATTGACACCAGACTTCAGCTTTTGGATTTGATAGATAAATTTTAGATCATGCAAGAAGTTTGTGATTTCACTTAAACTGTAGTTGGCATTTTTCCACCAAACAACCACCATATATCTTATCCTGATGGTACTTAAGATCTGTAAGAACGAACTTCATGCTAGAGTCTAAGTGGATTACAAATGCATAGTGAAATTGTTGCCTGAAACACTTTTTAGTAAATGAGGATGGTAGGATGCTGCAGAAACAAAAACAAATTCCATGACTGTGAACACCTTCTTCCAAACCACACAGCAATTTAGTGACAGAGTTGGGTGGAGAATCCAGAACTTCTGGCTGTAGTCCCATTCTCTGACTGCTAAGGAGGTTTGTCTCTGACTGGCAGTTTCTGCTTAGGAGAAGCCAAATATTAGAGTGGCATGGTGTGTGGATGTTAACCTAGCTTTGTTGGGAGAGCAGTGCAGTGATGGTTTTGTTTTATTACCTTATGTGTGCGCTGTGCATAACTATAAACTAATGGGCTCTTGGTTTGGGTACTGAATTAAACTTGCAAAATCTAAACTACAGCAAAGATTCTTTCTCAAATTAGAGTTTGCCATTTTGTATGTCCCCAAGTGCTGATGCCAGTGTGACCGTGAGAACTGCTCCTTATTTTGCTCTTTTCTTTATATATTTCCCGTAGAGTTTTGTGTGACAGTAAGTTATCAGTGACACGAGGCAGGAACCAGTCTGTGATAGATTTGTTGGAGTATGTTTTTAAATAATCTACGAGCGCGCCTTGTGTTAAAACGTAGAGAAAATGGCCTGCTGGGTGTGTTTGCAATTGAAAGTTGGTTTGTTTTCTTTTTTTAGACCAAAAACAGTCGCCCACTTCGTACCAATCAGATCTATGCTCAAGATGAGGGTGCAACCCACACACAGCTCTATACTAATCATTTTGAGATGATGAAACTGATTGCAGGGAAAAGAAGTCCACCTATCAAACCTCTGTAAGTTTACCTGGGATCTCCCTGTCATGGATCTCCTGGAAACTGTGTTCTGAATGGCTCTCTAAACCCAGATTTATTCTACACTGTGTCTCCGTTCTTGATCTCTCTCTGTGTGTTCTGTGTTATTGTAAGCACCTTCATACTTCATGTGTTTGGGTCTCACTGCAGGAATTTGCTTTTTGTCATTAAGAGCAGAACTGCACTCAGTTGTGGCTTTTTTAATCTGCTTTTTATCTATCCATTTGCCTGAATTGTAAATAATTTGGTGTCCATGCAGTTTAGTAGTACATTCTTTTCCATGTATCTTCCTGCAGTTTTTCTGTATTTATTTAGTATTTACTCTGAGTCTTTCTTAAATGTCTGTCTGTATGCAGGCTCCAGTACTGGTGGGAGTATTATGAAAACTTCACCGAAACTGCAGTGTTATATGCTAGAATATGTGAAATTAAATATAGTTTTAAGGTTTTTCTGCTCAAGTAATATAGTTTTCCTCAATTTCAGACTTGGCATGAATCCTTTCCAGAAGAATCCAAAGCATGCATCGGTGCTTGCAGAAAGGTGAGCGCTCCTCATCTTGAAGGAGTTATAAATTGCATAAAAGTGCTCTTTTTTCTTGTCTTTTTTCAGGTTTCAATTTTTAAATATTTTGTGTTTTGTCTTACTGTTGTTTCTAGTGGAATCAACTATGATAAGCCCCTCCCTCCGATTCAAGTCGCGTCTCTCCGAGCAGAACGCATTGCCAAAGAGAAAAAGGTATGGTCCCATCTCTGCTGCACAAATGACTGTAGTAATTAAAAAATTGGGCAACAGATGAGGTACGAGCAAATCTGCCTCCTGGGAGAAGGTTGGCAGTGCAGCAGATTTTATGAGCAGCTGCACTTTGTTCATGTACAGGGGTTTAGATAACCAGGACCCAAAGTGGGACCTTTGTCACACTCAGGCCCATTAAGCATCGAGGGACATCTTTTTGCTAAAGATACTAAAACATTTAAAAGTCTTGTTTTATTCTTGACCATTCTGTAGCCTCGTTTCTTATATTATTCAGAAAGAGCTACTGGTCCTTGCTTGTGGGTGGTAAGTTGCTTGTTATGCTGTACTGTAGGCCATAAAACCATGAGTATAGTTTGAAACGGGTCAGGTTGTGTAACTTGGACTTGAAAAGTGAAGGCAGCTTCGTGGGCTGTCCCTGGTTAGAATTTAAGGGGTTTTGTGTTAGAATTAAAGAGGTTTTGTCTTTTGCTTTAATTTGCTTTAAAAAAAACCACATCCTGCTTGTTTTGTGCTTGAAGACTGAAGGTGCCCCTTGCCTTGCAGGCACTGGCGGAGCAGCAGAGGGCCCAGCAGCAGACGGGCCCACAGTCCCAGCAGCCCCAGGCGGGCCAGCAGCCCCCCCAGCAGCCCCCCGTGCAGCAGGCCCAGGCCCAGCCACAGCCACAGGCACAGGCACAGGTAGTTCAGCAGCCACAGGCAGTGGTGCAGACTGCAGTCACTACTGTGGCCAACACAGCAGTATTGGTAAGAAAGGGAGAGCTCGGTGCCTCTGATGTAGTAACGTCAGTTCTTCTGTGTGTGCTGTATTTGTGTCGTGTTTTCTCTGGAAAGTGAGACTTTTAGGTCAGTATAGTGAGATCAAAGGTGTTTTTTCTTGTTTTCTTTCCTTGGTTATTCTAGGTGTCTTCTGGTTCTCTGATTTGTTAAGACTGTTTGTACCATTGTAGCAACAGGTCTTGGCATTCTGCGGTGGAAAAACATCATGCAAAGATGGTTTTTCCTCTTTCACTTTAGACTGTAATTTAATTTAATGAAGTCTGAGTGAATACATTTACACAGTCAATGAGAAGTATTTATACAGGGAACTTGCAGAATACAGAGAATAAAAGAGAATGTACTTGTAAGACCTACTCAGCTATTAAAGAGCTTAAAAAACAGAGATTCATTAACCTTTGCAAGGCAAGTGAAATGTTGCATCCTGCAGGAAATACCATGATGGTTTTACTGCAAATTTGTGCAAACTTTTCATGTCTTCCCTAAATCTAGAGTCTGTTTCAATGAATCTGATGGCTGGTCTGAGGCTTCTGTTTTTTGAGCCAGTCCAGGTTGCACAGTAATGTGTGCAGGCAGTGGTGGGTTTATTTTGCTTGTTGAAGGGCAAGAGTACAACAGCTTTTGCAGAAAGACACACAGGATGTGTTCTGACCCACAAGCATTGCTGTGTATGAAGTACTCAGGGATGTTCCTGAGTGAGTGGTTGCCTGTGGTGTGCCAGGGTAAGGTATTGCCCCCTTCTTCTGCCAGCAGGGATGTCCAGTGACCAGAGTTTACCACACACTTGCTACAATTGCTCATTAGTGAGGTAGAATCCTGATACATGCATTAGTTTTTGTGGTCTGTAGAGTCTACAAACAACCGCAGAAATCTCCGTGTGTTCCATTGCATTTTTCCTATTTTGTCACTTCTGGAGTACAGCATTGTGTTAAGCAGCATGGCAGAGTAAGCAATGCTCAGTTTGCTTTTATCGTTTTTCTGAACTGTTGCCTTAATTGTCTTCTAATTAGGCGGGCACCATCAAAACAGCGGTGACGGGGACGAGCATCCAGACTGGTAAGGAGACTTTGTAATTGGGCATTGGAGGTGATGGGACATTGGGATTTTCACTTTCAGAATCTCATATTTAATCCTGGCTTGCTTTCAGCTACAGTGAGTGGAAATGTGATTGTGAACACTGTTGCTGGGGTCCCTGCTGCTACCTTCCAGCCCATCAATAAACGTTTGGCCTCACCTGTTATACCTGGGACGCTGACTGTGAGTAAATCCTGTTGCTGCTTGTGTCCTTGGACACACTGGGTTGCGTGTGTTATCAGCATATATTCAACTTTCCATGTTGTCAGAAATTCTGCTTCTTGCAAATGTCATGTGCATCATGGGGTTCTTCATCAAACCCCTCTCCCTTACCAAAATATCAGAACACACTGGAACAGTTTATCAGAAAAAAATGCTTAACATTGTTAAAAGTAGTTTATAGGCAAGTGCTGCTAAAAGCAATGTATTATGTCATTAACATTTTCAGCCTGTGACTGTTTTGTGCTTTATTAATTGTGTTAATGGTTTAAAACTATGGAAGATAAAGCAGAATACTGAAAGGTACTAAAATCAAATGTCAATAATGGAGTGAAGGGTTTGGTGATCAGCGTGTTGGAAAGAGATTTAACCGCATGCTGATTTTAAGATGTGTTAGACAGATTCGGGACTTTTTCTCTTTTGCATTTTTCCTGTTGGTTTATAAATGGCTTAGTCCATTTGCAGAAGGTTCCATACCTGTCTGTGAGGCATGGGGGTGGAGCAGTAATGGCTGTGTTCCCTTGCAGACCTCGGGGGGCACGGCCACTGCCCAGGTGGTTCACAGCCAGCCGCGAGCGGCCGCGGCGCCGGCAGCGTCCACCGAGCTGGTGACCATCGCCTCCACGCAGGGCGTGCGTGCTGTGACATCGGTGACAGCCTCAGCCGTGGTCACCACCAACCTCACACCTGTGCAGACACAGACAAGGTCTTTGGTGACCCAGGTGACACCAGGTAATGATCCTGTGTTCAGGGACTTTTTCCAGTAGTGCATAAGGGGCCCTGGAATTCCTGTGGATACACCACTACAGCACCACAGTATTGGAAGTCTGGAACACTTTTAAACAGGGCTATGATTTTTAATTTGCTCTGTTGTTGGTGCTCAGATCACATTTTTTCTCCTGTACTTCTGGATAAAGTGTGGCAATAAAGAGCTTGGCCCTTAGGCATTGCAGTTTAAAAACATCATTAACAATCTAGCAGTAAAATATTAGAATTGAATGTCTTGACTAAAAATCATTGTGAAGAAAGTCCTGTGTATTTTATGATCTACTCTGCTTTTACATCATGCTCGTGATAATGTGTTCTTACATGCAATAAAGCCACTAAGTGTGCTGGAGCAGAAAAATAAGCATTTAACAGCTTGACTTCTCAGGTGAAATTAATGAACTAAACCGAAATTAATGAAATAAACTAAAGAAAAGTTTTCCTCTGAAGATTTTGTTTTTTCTGTATTCACAGCTACACCAACAGTCCAGCTGTCAGGCAAAACCATCACTCCTGCTCACTTCCAGCTTCTGAGGCAACAGCAGCAGCAGGCTGCTCAGGTGCAGGTCCCACAGATCCAGGCTCAGGCACAAGCCCAATCTCCAGCTCAAATTAAAACTGTGGGGAAATTGTCACAGGTGAGGAAATGCTCCCGGAGTAACCTGGCGTGGTGCTCACATTGTTACTGTGAGCTTCCTTAGGTGTGTGTTGTGTCCTGTTTTCTTGGGCTAGAGTGAGATATATTTCTCTCCTTAATTTCATCCTACTAAAATGTCATGCAGGCAGTGAGTCTGACAGCACTTTCAATAGTAGAGTAGGGCAGGATGGAAAGCACTTACTGTTACCCACTGGAAGCCATTGTGTAAAAGAGTTACACTTTAGCTACTTGATCTTAGCTCTGGTCTGGTACAGAATGTTTCTCCTTTAAAGCTTTGGATTAATCTCTTTTTTCTCCTGTAATGGAAATGGGTAATGTATGGTCATGTAAATTGGAAATGATGAAAGTGTGTAATTTTTGCAGGAGCAGCTGATCAAGTTGCAGAAGCAGAAGCTGCAGCTCCCCCAGCAGCAGGCAGCACAGCAGACACAGCAAGGGGCACAGCAGCAAACAGCACAAGTGCAAGTGCAGCAGCAGCAGCAAACCCAGCAGCTCACTGCTGTGACAGCCCCTCGGCCTGGCGCTGTCCTCACGGGCACTACGGTCACCAACCTGCAAGTGGCTCGCCTGGTGAGTGGCTTTGGCTTGGGAGAAACAGCCTCAAACATCTCTCTCTTGGTTTAAATGAGCTGGGCACTGATCATTCACACACATAAGTGCCCTTTGCATTGCTGAGGCAGTTCAGAAGGAGCAGCTGTAACATAAACAGCTTTACATTGCACTTACCCATTGATACCATCTCTGAATTGTGTCACTGTACAGGAGCCATTACATTTAGAAACATTTACAGCTATCACTTTTTAATCACCTGTTATATGCAGCAAATCTTTCTGTGCTGGTACAATAATCTTCATTCCTTACTGCTTAGACTCGTGTTCCTGCTTCCCAGCTCCAAGCACAAGGACAGATCCAGGCCCAGACTCCCCAAGCAGCACAGGTTGCTCTGGCAAAGCCTCCAGTGGTGTCTGTTCCAGCTGCTGTTGTGTCATCTGCAGGAGTCACCACTCTCCCTGTGACTGTTGCAGGCATTAGTGTTGCCATTGGGCAGCCACAGAAAGCAGCAGGTACGTGAATGCAAGCTGGAAATAGGCTGAATTGTATTTCATAGCAGTCTCCTATAGAATAGACATTTTTTTTCTTGTAGGAACATTTTTGTTGGAACAAAAAGATAGCTTTCATGCTCCTAGATAAGAAATTTTCTCCACTGTTAAAATCATCTGTCTTATTCCCATTAAAATCAGTGGGTTGTTATTGCTCAAAGCTGTGCAGATGTCAAGTTTGTAAAAGCAGAATCTGTGTTTGCATGTTGTGACTACTGGGACAAAGCAATAAACTGAAGACTCTTACAGTTCTACTGATTTCTGTCATTTTCAGGAGGCCAGACAGTCGTTGCACAGCCACTGCATGTCCAGCAGCTGCTAAAACTCAAGCACCACCAAGCAGCACAGCAGCAGAAAGCCATCCAGCCCCAGGTTGCACAGGGACAAGCTACTGTGCAGCAAAAGGTACTGTTGGCTGCTCTCCCATTAACTTGTGAACTGCTTCTGTGGCTGCAAAGTTTTGGCTCTGGATGACCAGGACACTCCTAGAGAGTCAGTCAGGATTTGTAGGACTGAATCTTATGTGTAACCAGAGAGAACAGGTTCTCAGGTGCTTCATTTTTTCTGTAAAATGATTGGATTTTTGGTAGTTTTTAGTAAGTGCATTGTTGTGTGAGTGTTGTGTTTAAGAGATATTTTCAGTAAATACTTTAATTCCAAATACTTCTGTGCATGAAATGCATGAAAGCTTTCATCTAGTGCTAATTTTTTATTGCTAATCCTGGAAGAATTTTTTTTTTCAATAATTAAATGTAGTTAATCTTTTTTTGCCACATACCTATTCTTCAAGGTACACTTATCTTTTGCAGTAATTGATGCCTTTTTTTCTCTTTTGCAGATAAATGCTCAGCAGGTTACGGTCCAGACCCAACAGCAGACTTCACAGCAGCAAAAAGTAACTTATGCTACACAGCCTGCCATTAAAACACAGTTCTTAACAACTCCAATTTCCCAAACCCAGAAACCAGGTGGAACCCAGCAAGTACAGGCCCAGATTCAGGTACAGGTAACACAGGTTTGCACCTTTAAACTGTACTGGGACTGGAGAATTGTAAAGACGACAGGTGAGGTAGAATTCATCACCCACTCACTTTAATTCTAGTCATTTAAATGGACTTTTTAATAAAATTCATTGGTGCTGTATATGTGGCATTACAGCAAGTCAGAGGAACTATGAGCTGTAATTCACATTTCCTCTTTGAAGTAAAATAATTGAGTCCCTCCTTTTTATTAGGCAAGAGATTCCATACTGTGTTTACTAAGGAAAATTCAGCCAGAGTTTTTCCTCTTTCTGGTGCTGCCTCACAGCCTAAGCTCTGGCAGCCAAGAGTAGGTGACAACTCACATATTTCCTTTTTTACATAACTGGATCAGTCTAACCAAGGAAAAAGAAGGGGGTTAGAAATTGGAAGCCTTACTCTTTCAAAAGTATATCCCAGATAATTGAACCCATTAGAACTTGTGTGCTTCCTTCAATTTTATAGGTAGTCAGGAGAAAATGAGTATGTTGTAGCTAAAACTCAAAATATTTCTCTTCCTCCCCTAGCTAAGTTCTTCAGTTCACAGATCTAAAATGTTTCACAAACATTCAGCCTCACTGAAAATGCCAAGCTGCAATTATCATGAACAGGCTTTTAGAAAGGTTTTCCCTTGGTAGAAGTTTGCTAGGTGTAGTGTTTTGTTGCTATTTGCAGCTTTTTATTTTGATCCAATCTTCCTTTATTTCATATCACTACAGGTTGCAAAACTCCCACAAGTGGTCCAGCAACAGGCTACTGTTGCCAACATTCAGCAGATGGTTTCAGTTTCCCAACAGGTAGGTTTTGCTCTTGACAAACATACCACTAGAAACATGATCTTAAAAAAGCTCATTTTTTTGGAATGTGTGTATTTTTCACCTTATGTGTGGCATAGGTAGTATTTTTAAAGGATATAGCAAGTGCCTTTCTATAAAAGTAAGTCCTGAATACTGAATCAGCTGATATATATTCTCTAGTCTAAAACTTTGGTAGATGTAGTAATGTTTGTTCATCACTGTAGATAAGCTGAAAAACAGATTTTAAAAAATGTTTTCCAGAGCTGAAAGAATTTTTAGAAATTGGTTTCTGGTAATGCTTAGTCAATATAGCAAATAATTGAACTAATGAGCACCATCTGAGCTTTCTCCAAAAAAATTAGGACAAATCGAAGGTTGCAAGTTGTTTTGTTTCAGCTCATAGAGCTGTGCCAAGCTCTGTAAAAGTCAGAATGGTGTGGTAGCTGTTCCAAATGTGTGCTGGTAACAGACAGGGCTCAGGCAGGGGAAGGTCAGGTGATTTGGTTCCCCCCCATAACGACCAGGCAGTTTAATTAACACTGTTTAGAACAATGTCATCTAGATCATTAGCAACAGGTGTAACTCAGGCAGTTGATTGGCAGGAATGATTTAACTTTGGAGGGTGGATGAACTTCTTGCCTTTGGTGCACAAAACTATGGGCCAATCAACTCTTAATCTGCCACAGTTCACAGTGCAGTGTTTTAGTGCAGAATAAAATCTGTGAGTGTTTATCTCAAAATGGTGATAAAGTGGTGTAAGCTGTCTGATAATCACCTCAGATGTGAATGCTTCAAGGGCAAAGTGGACAGCAGGGAGTAGAAACCTCATCACTCAATACAAGTTGAGTTGCCCTCTATAGTCAGAAGGAGCTCCTAGATCATTTTCAAAAGTCATCCATGGTGGCATAACTCTGGGACTGTTGGAGTCTGTGGCAAAAAGACAAATAGTTTCCTTCCCATGTACACCAGTGACTTCAGTGGCAGTAGGTTTAGGCCACGGTAAGTATTTTTAAAACTATGGTCTTTATGTGTATGTGGCATTCTTTATACCCTCATTTTTAGTGCTTCTCACTGGATTCCATTTGGATCATTCAAGAGTTAATTTTTCCCTTGTAGAAGCCCTTGTAGCTTTGTTTGGCTTCTGCATCTGATAAAGGCAGCTGAAGCTTCTCAGTTCTCATTACCTTGTCCTCTGAACAAGGAGAAGTTGATTTTTTTTTTCTCCCTTGCTCTGGGTAGAGCTATGAAAATTAGATGTCTGGATGGAGTTCAAACTGTTCTATCCTAAATTGGCAATAGAGACTGGCAGCTGTAGTCTGAAAGGGTAATGGGAGAGGCTGGTGGGAAGGCTCAGTGGCTGTATTTATTGTCACAATATGGGTGCAGAGTCAGCATTTTAACCTCTTTGGTCCTCTGGCTGTCCCTCTGTTCTTTTCCCTGCTCCTTCACTTATGCAGTACAGAATTTTCCTGTCTGTCTGGTAAGCTTTCTATACCTTTCATCTGCCTTCTGAATGTTTCTGAGGGCATGTCCTTGGATTTGCACTGCAGAGACCTGACTTAGGCATCCTGGCTCTGAGTTCTGATTTATAAGGCTCTACAAAATGTGACAGAATGGTGTTTCTCAGTGAAACCACAGAGCCTATGTTCCCAGAATCTTTGAGATGTTTGTCAGTTAAGAGAGCAAATACCTAAATAAACAGGATTCCTTCAGTAGAGCAGCAATGTAATGAATGCTCAGTTTAATGGCAAACTATTTTGTAATTGCCTTTTCATCCTGCTGTGTAGGTACAAGCTCAGCCCCAAACTGTGACCCTCTCTCAGACGACAGCAGGCCAACAGCAGGTTCAGGTGATCCCTGCAACCACTGCTACTGCTCAGGTCGTGCAGCAGAAACTGATCCAGCAGCAGGTGGTGACCACAGCATCTCCCCAGGTTCAGGCTCCAGGTGTACAGAACCCAGCCCAGACACCAGCAGCACCTGAAGCCCAGAGTCAGCAAGCAAAAGTACAAATGAGGACACCGACTGTCAGATTAAAGGCACCCACTAAGCCAAGTTGAACTATTGCAATAACAGGGAAACACAGCATTTTGTGTTTGCTGAGACAAGTGAGAAGCTACTTCAAACATCCAAATGAAGACAAAACACCTCTATTTTTTTTTTTTTGTAGCAGAAGGTTTCTTGCTGGTGAACATTTAAACATGGAAACTCACATGTAACTTCAGTGTATTAGCAACTGTTTAGCACTCAAACTCTGTACAAGATGCATTCTGCCTGTGTTCTCTGTGCTCATTCAAACCAGATAAAGCAAGCATTACTTAGGTTGAAATTCTGCCCAGCTTCTCAAAGGTGAAATGGTGATCTGCCATAAATGTCAGTAAAGTCCATCTGTGTTGGAATACCACACCTGCCTGTGGGAATGTGCAGCTCCTTGCTGCGGTTCAGTGTGTGCTCAGTACCCACAGTGAAGCCACACAAAGAACCAGGTGTGGCTGATCCAGCACAGTATTTTCCATCTGTACAAAAGCTCTGTGTTGTTCTTCCCTGTGGTAAACACCCCTGGAAGAGCTAACACAGGCTTGAAGTGCTCCCTGCAAAGTTTAGCCGATAAATGTGAAAACCTGTAAGTATATGTAATTAAAAAGGAAAAAAAAAAATTTCATTCTCCATTTTTGTAAGTCTTTTAAAATGTTTGTTAGTAGTTTTTGTGTACAGTTTACTGAATCACTCAACCTGTGTGCTCATTGTCATATTTCACTTTAAAATAATGGATATTTTAGGCATGAGCTGAGTAAATACTGTGTTGATAGTAGATGTGTATTAAAGTGTAGCCCATTTTTTTTTGTTTGTAAAAGAATTGTTCAGTAGATGCAGCTAAACAGATGATCCATAGCTGTTTCTCATGGGACTTCTGTCACAAAAAATCTCCAGCTGATAAAATCTGATCTCAGTTTCATTCTGCTCTTGCAACATGTTTAAATGTTCAGTACTTTTTACACGGCTTTCAGCTTGGGGGGTGGGGGGGTGATTTTGGGG
>VZTZ01035209.1:437170-515527 GCA_013400955.1 Drymodes brunneopygia
CGGGCTGAGGGGGCAGCGGGGCCGGGCCGGGCTGGGCCGGGCCGCCGCTCTGACACGCTGTTCCCCAGGGCCAGGAGGAGCCGGAGCACATCGTGAGCGCCGCCAGGAGCTGCAGCCGGCTGTTCGGGGCGCTGCTGGAGCGCCGGGAGCTGTTCGTGGGGCCGCTGCCCGAGCAGGACGCCTCTCTGGCCGGTGAGCACGGAGCGGGGCCCCGCGGCGCTGCCGGGACCGGCGCGGCCCGGCCCGAGCCCAGCCCGTGTGCGTGTCTCTCCCTCACAGAGAGCTACAGCGCCGAGGACAAGTACAGGATATGGATGAGGCACCGCTACAGGGATTGCGTGGGCTGCCTGGGCGAGCTCATGGGGCACGACGCCTTCCAGGTCAAGGTAGGTCCGGAGCCCGCTGCTGACCCAGGAGTTCACGGGGGTCCCTTGAGGTTATCGCCCAATATTTCACTGTGGGAGGGCAGCCAGTGCTGGGAGACAGCCCTGATACTCTGGCTCGTCATCTGCCAGCAGCGAGCATGCAACTTCCTCGGGGAATATCTTAGTTCGTTCTTCCTCCTTTTGAAAGTTGCCTCCTTCGGGTCTGAGCCCTGGTGTCCGTTTAGGTGGGAGTTTTTTGTGATGTTGCTTTCTCTTTTTTTAAAGGAGCTGGCACTCTGCACGCTCATGAAGTTTGTCGAATTGGAGGCACAATATCCATTGATCAAAATAGAGTGGAAGGGAACTTTAACTTTTCCTTGTGACCTTCTTAAGGTAAGCTGCAGAACTCAAAAGTCCTTCCTGTCGGTGACCTGATGGCACGTGAGCTCATGTGCCCTCAGCCATCTCACCCTCTATTCCACCTGTTCCACTCTGCCATTTCACAGTGCTGTAAGAGACTGACCTGCTGCTTTCCTTCCCAAACCCTTTGTCAGGTGGTTGTTGATGGTTTGCTCCCCACGGACGAGGACGCCTCGCTGCTGATCTCCCGCTTCCAGGAGTACATGGAGTACGACGACGTGCGCTACTTTGTCATGAAGGCTGTCACTGCCAGCATCGGGCAAGTCATGCAAAAGACAAAGGAGGTAACGAATTGTTACTGGCCAGGTGGCTCTGGATGAGCTGCTCTGGGTTGTGTGTGAAGCAGGGGGAGATTAGTGGTATATGGAAATACTTGGAAGCCAGAGAAATGAGTGTGCCTGCTGAAGGCATTGGTTTTTTTGTTAAGTGTGTCAGTATGCCAAGACTGGCTTTACTCTGAAATTGAAAGTATTTCAAGACACACACTGTTGTTTTTTCTGGTCTAAGCTCTGGCTTCTGTTTTACCCAAATCTCTACAGCTTGAGTGTCACACAGAGAACTTTTAATTCTGTTTACTGTGGTGCAGAGGAAGAATCTGTTTCTTTCATTGGTTCCACCAGTTTTGTTAAACCGGAATTAATAGAGAGTTAGGTTTTGTGTTGGATAAACAAGTAATACTTAGTTCAGTGCAGCAATAGAGAATATACCAGCATGTAGTTCAGTCATCAACATTTTCCTTTTCTCTTTCCAAAATATGTTCACTACTTGGAAACAGGGCAATATTGAAGTCCAGCATCGTGCTGTCTGTTGTGGAACTTGCTTTATGTTATTTATATGCTTTTTTCCTCAGAGGCCACTGCCTTTTTACCAGCAGAACGTATTTTCCCTCATCTCACCCGTTAACATGCCAAACAAAGAGTCTGAGATGGTCAAATTTATGGTCAAGCAAGGTTAGTAAACTCTGCATAATGAACTGTGTGTGAAAAGGAAAACCAAGTTTAAGATTTTTAGTGTGTGAAGACTTCAGTTTGTTGATGATGAATGTCTACTCTTTGATCTCCTGATTCTAAACGTTATATCCACATTACTCAGTCTGCAGAGGGGTCTGTATGTATCAAGAGAAGTACTTCAGCCCAAATTTTTAGTGTAAAAAAAGGTCATCTTAATTTTTTAAACATCCATTTCAAGTTCAACATATATTTTTCCTTTCTTCTTAGATAACCGTGAGGAGTTGAAACTTTCAAAGCTGCAGGTAACTGTTCATTTGGTGCAATAGAATTGAAATTTTGTCTCTTTGACATAGAGCTTTGTCTACAGCAGTGTGTTTAACTCACTGTTTGCAATTCTGTTTTAAGGCACACAGGCAGGTGTTTGAAAAAATGTGGCTGACTTTTTTGAAGCACAAGGTGAGTGTTACTTCTGCCACTGATCTGCATCACTCTTTAATTTAAGGATTGCTGAGCCTTAGCAGTTGTGTCCAGCCTTGCAGGGAGCTGCTGGTAGGATCCCAGTATATTTTGAGTGTTGGGTGGGAACAGCTCAGTGACCATTTCTGCTGGGTCACAAGAAACATAACCTCATATGTGGCCTGGTTTTTCTCCTTAGTCTCAGCCTTTTTTCCTCACCTTAAAAATCTCTGCCCATAAGGGTGATCCGCAGCACAACAACCCCTGCTCACAAGCTGAAGCTTTCCCAGCCTTTTTCCTGGTGATTTTCCCCATCTGAGTGATGACACTATTAGTTGTGAGCACCTGCTTCTTGAATGAACTTAGCTGGTGTCACTTGTAAACTCTCCCATTTGGGAGCTGCTGCTGCAAGCTCTTCTGTATTGTCCTGGCACATTCCCTTCTGCTTGTGCTTTGCCTTTTTGAGCCACCGGTTGCTGCTGCTCTCCCTGCAGTGCTTTTTTTCATTCCTGCTGTGATTGTTTCATCCCTGCAGTGCTTGTTTCACTGTGTGTCCTTCACAGCTGCCCACTGGCCTTTACAAGAAGGTTCTTGTCATTCTGCACGACTCTGTCCTGCCTTACATGAACGAGCCCACTCTCATGATGGACTTCCTGACAGTGGCCTATGGCATAGGTGAGTGAGAGCAGCCTTTTACCCTTTGTGGCACCTGCAGCATGGGACAGAAGCTCTGCTGGATGCAGCATCATGGCCTGGGTGATGGAAAAGGTGTGCTTTTGGCTGGGATGGAGCTGAGGAACTAGGGTGAACTCCATTGTCCCTGAAAGTGAGATGATTTTACCTGTATTTGTCAATGTCATTGTTCCTTGTGTGTAAGGAAAATCGTGTTTAAGGCTTTGTGAAGAGTAGAGTACTGGAATGATTTATTTTAAATGTAGAGTTCAGCCAGTGCTGATGATCCAAACACAGGATCCACAGGTTCCTGCCCTTTATGAGCAGACCTTTGCCTCCCCAGAGTGGCCTTTTTGAGGAATTGGAGCAGCACATTTTTGTGTCTCAGTCATTGAACTTTTGCTCTACTAAACCACAGCTTAATCATTGTAAGGAACTTGGGAGCCTCTGGAAGGGTGTAGATGAAATTGTTTCACCTTTCAGCCATCACACTGGTACTCAATTTTGTGTTCCTTCTGGGAAGATTTTATTACAGAAAAAACTTGAGAATGATTTTTTTTTTCTAGTTATTTTTATTGTGTTGATACCTGCCTGCTTTCTTATAGGTGGAGCAATCAGTCTTCTAGCCCTAAATGGGTTATTTATTCTGATTCATCAACATAATTTGTAAGTAAAAAAAGTATATTTTTTAAAGGAACATGGGTTTTTGCATTTATGTCTTTATGTAAGAGGAATTGAGATTTATCAAACCTTCAGGCTCCGAAATTCCCCCAGGAACAGCCAAACTCTGCACAAGAGGCTCAACTGTTTGGATGCTGAGCTTTTTTGGCTGTCTGATTTATTTTATAGCTGAGCCTAAATATCCTCTTCTCTAGATTGTGGTGGCTCAGCACTTGAAAATCGATTTCCATTGATCTGATTTCAGAGTGAAGCCATAGCCTTTGGTGTCCCTTTCACTGCATCCTGTACCATTGCAGTCACTGGACATGGCTTCCCACCCTGAAGATGGCTGGGCACTGCAAGAGCCATAAATTCACCTTACAGCTTGTTTTCAAGTGGTGACTGTAGAGAGAAGCCTCAGAGAGCTAAACAGAGCACAGCAGTGGGCTGGGTTGCTCTTAATGAAAGCACAGAAACATTTAGACACAGTCCCTCTGAACACCACTAATGGCTGTTGTATTTTCCCTTT
Organism: Drymodes brunneopygia; assembly: GCA_013400955.1. Classification (NCBI taxonomy): domain Eukaryota; kingdom Metazoa; phylum Chordata; class Aves; order Passeriformes; family Petroicidae; genus Drymodes; species Drymodes brunneopygia. The sequence goes on from VZTZ01035209.1 coordinate 441,223, forward strand.
TTCCCAACAGGGAGTATCCTGACTTTTACAAAAAGCTGTACAGTCTGTTGGACCCTTCCATCTATCACGTGAAGTACCGAGCTCGCTTTTTCCACCTGACTGATCTGTTTTTGTCTTCATCGTAAGTAACATCTTTATTGTGTGTGCTCACACATTTCCCTCCTGCTTTTCTGTTCTTGAGCAGTCTCCCACACGTCTGGATATAATGTATTCAGTGTGCCTGCTGGATTAGATACATTTTTAGGGAGAAAACTGAATCCAAGACTGTTATTGTAGTCTTGTGTAATTTTTCATGTGCTATTTTTGAAGATTTGCCTCACAGCCATAGATTTTCAGAAAGGAAGAATTGCAGTTAGTTATCAGTGTTTGAGCTGCAAGTGCTTATGGATGTGTTTTTGATCTCTGTTCCACTTGGGTGAAAGTGATGAATTTTCTGTCTTGTCTTTGTAAATATGGGAAAGTAAAATTTGCAGGCTTTTTATAGATTACAAAGCTGTTGAAAAATGGATGGCTTTTTGCAGACATAAAGCACTGAAATGTGAAGTGTTTGACAGCCTGTCTTGATGTTGTCAGCTCATTGTACACAGGGAAGAAGCTGGATAGGCAGCTGGTCATATAGTTGCCATCATATGTTATAAAATAAACCAACAGTAACACAGCACCAGGCTTAATATCCAACCCCATTGTATTCCTGGTGTGCTTTGGACAAAGTGACAAGACCTGTGGGGTGGCTTTGTTGAGCCTTGCAGATGTAGTGAAGTCTGAGTGACTGAAAATTGTCATCTTTCATCCTGACTCTTCTGACGTGAAGAAGGTGCCTAAATGAGCTGATTGCTGTTAGAAATTTGCATTTTTGCCGTTAAAAAAAAATTCATGCTGCACATTTACACTACACAGCAGCTTTGTGTTCCCATTAACAGCTGCAGTGCTTGGAAGTGTTATGTAAATTTAACACCATGGCCTTGTGTATTAATTAAACCCACAAAATGACACCAGAAGAATGTAACTAAGGTTGCTTGGCCAAGCACTCAGAAGTTTATAAAAGGACTGAACAAAGTTTGCTATGAGAATGGCTGTTTACAGGGGCTGTGCTTGGGGCAGTGGTGCCACATATTGGGATTGAATCTCACAGTGATCTGAGATTATTCATGCACTGAATGTAAATTCCCCTAAAAAATTTGTTCCAGAGAGCATACAATATATTGCTGCTTAAAGGCGAGATTCTTAAAACTTCTCTTTACTCCATAGCCAAAAAAGCCTGAAGAGCCCCCTGATCCCTATCCCTATGTGCTGTTGGGGTGGCTGAGGCTGCTGTCTCTCCTGCCAGGGCTGTGACAGGCTGCTCCCTCTGTCCCCTGTCCCCAGGCACCTGCCAGCTTACCTGGTGGCAGCGTTCATCAAGCGGCTGGCCCGGCTGGCACTCACAGCCCCCCCTGAGGCTCTGCTCATGATCATCCCCTTCCTCTGCAACCTGTTCCGGAGGCACCCTGCCTGCAGGGTGCTGGTGCACAGGCCAGGAGGGCCAGCAGGTAAGAGGGGAGCTGTGTTCTGCCTTTAGACAGCTTAAAGAGCTGCATTCCCATGGAGGAAGAGGGGAGATCCCAGTTCTGAGGTCTGGAAAGATCCCTCTGTCCTGTCCCTTGAGTTTGTGGAAGGTCAGCAGGATGCTGCTCTGAGTTCAAGGCTATTCCAAATGCCCTATTTCCTATGTTCTTTAAAAATGACATGGTTCTGTAGTGCTGCCAGCAGTGACTCTTGGGTCAGGCTGGGATGTGTCAGCTTGTTCCTGGACCATAAATGACTCGGGAAGGAGCAACTGCCTGCAGCTCGAACCTCTGTGTTCCCTTTAGGCTTACATTCATCACACAGGAGGTATTTTCTCTCTGTCTCCTGTTTCCTTAGATATGTCAGAAGACCCATATATCATGGAGGAGGAGGAGCCATCTAAAAGCAGGGCTTTGGAGAGCTCTCTCTGGGAGATTCAGGTATGTCATCCCAAAGTGAGCATCTGGGTCTGGCATGGGTCTCTTCCACCCTTGCTGCTTCCTTGGCATGTGTTGGCAGTGGGCAGCTCCTCTCATAAGAACCTGCCTGATGGAATTTGGTGTTCCCTGAAGATCTGACCAGCATGGGGCAGACACCTGTGTGGGAATGCAGATGGATGTGTGCTACCCTGGAATTATTAGAGTATCTCCTGTTTGTCTTGCTTTTTCAGTCTCTCCAGAGCCATTATCACCCAGATGTGGCCAAGGCAGCTGCTGTCCTGAACCAGTCCCTGTCTGAAATGGAGGATGACATATCAGGGCTCCTGGAGCTCTCAGCTTATGAGGTAATGCTGCTGTGCCTTTGGGAATGACTGGAACCAGAGGAAAGGAGATTCTGCATGCAGGAGCCATGTCCTGCTCAGCTGCCTTGCTGCTGGGGAGGGAGCTGCACTGACTGGGTTACCCAGAATCAGGGCAAACCACGAAAATTGTCTGTTAAATAACAGAGCATGAGCAGCAGTGGTGACAGGGCTGGCTTTCTTTTGAAGTGTTTATTTGCTGGATCTTTTAAGACTTTAGAGTGAGCAGTGTTATTGGGGTGAAGAGCTTGTACTGAGTTTTGACAATATTTTCTGGTTTTTATTTTGTAGCTTTTTGATAAAGAAGTAAAGAAAAAGGCTGCTGATGTGCCCCTGGAGTTTGAGCAAGTACGAGGTTTGTTTGGGAAGAAGAATGATATTTTTGCAGAGCACTTCAGTTTAGACTGATGCCATCTCTTGCCAAAGCACCACTGTGCAGCAGTGGGGTCTCAGGGACACACAGAAAGCTCCTGTGTGCTCAGCAGCCCTTCCCTGTGAGGAGAGCTGGACTGCTTGGGCTGCAGCCTTCTTCAGTGCCCCTTGCCACTGCCCCTGGATGGACTTTGCTGTGTTCCTCACACTTGCATACTGCTGCCTGGTATTTGGGAGGGATTTTTCCTCAGAACAAGGGTTTCTGGACTTGTTCCTGGCTGGGATCCCATCCCTTCCCCCAGAACTGCTGGTGCTGGCTGTGCCCAGGGGCTGCATCAACAGACACCTCACTGCTGTTCCATGGGACTGAGGGGAACTGCAGTCTCTGACTGCTCTTACTTTTCAGATGTGTTACTTTTATATGAAAGCTGACAGCCTGTTTGTAATAAATAATCTTCAGTACATAAGTGTAAACACCTGATGTATTATAATTATATTTTATATCCATTTTTAAGCTCCTCTTCAGAGGGATGTTTATCTTCCTTGTACTCAGCACTCCCACATTCAAGGCACTGAAACTGGTTGGTCTGACAACTCAGAAGATGCTCAGTAAATCCATCTGTGAAATGTTGCTGGTGTTCCTTCATGTACATCCATGTCATGCTCTGAGGTTGCTGGATTCCAAATGCTCGTGAGCTTTGGAAGTGAACATAATCCTGCTGCCTGCTGCAGCCAGGGAGGCCAGCTGATGTGCAGGGGGAGGCTAATCCTGGAGTTTTGCTTCAGAATGATAAGCAGCCTGGTGTGGTTTTGCTTGCAGCCTGCATGTGTTTTAGGAGCTCTGGCCAGAGTGTATCCAGGGGCTAATGACTTTTTAACTCCACTGCCACTGGGTGCTTTTGTTAATTTGGATTTTTCATGTACTTCCAGAAGTGATGCAGGAATTCCATTTGCCAGGGTTCCCCAACAAGGTTTTAAGTTTGAGATAAACTCTTAACAACACAGAAAAACTAGGGACTTTTCCAAAATTCCTTTTCAACAGCTTAATGTTACCTCTTTAGATTTAAACTCTGCTTGCATAATTTGAAATTATATTTTGCGGAAGACTAAATTTACAATCAAGAAAGCAGAGGCCAAGAAATCCAATTTCTGGCAGCCAAGTCTGGTTAAGTCAAGGAAAACTGCAACTGTCTTGGAGACACTGAAGTGTTACATTTTCTTCATCCAATTTTTTCATGCTTTCCAAACAGTGGACATGTCCCCACAGTGTAGAGCTCTGTATCTTTTTTTTTTCTTCTTTCTGATGCTTTTGAATTCAAGTGGGGTGTTCCTGAGGATTGATATTTTTCCTCTTTTTCTTTGGAAGTCTCTCTCTTTGTTCTCTGGTGAAAAGGCAATGCTGCCTCCTCCCTGACCAGCCTGCTTTTCTTCTTTCTTTGACTTCTGGTATCTGAGGTAGAAAGGCAGAATGGTTGAGATGTAACTTTCAACTTGAGAGGCCTCAGTTCAGGTTCAGCCAAGCCTTGTATTTCAGCTCTAAGATGTATCTCCCTTTGTCATGGGGTTTTTTCTGTATGTTTTTGGTAAACACCTTGAAGTGCTCTGCTGTAGCAATGAGGACTGCAGGACTCACTTTGAAAGAAGTAAGTCAGTGTATCATCTTTCAGATGAAATGAATGAATATATTTAAAAGAATGAATGTCTGTGTTGAATGCCTTTCTTGGCATGTTTTTATTTTATTCAGGCTGGCCCCATTTATAGCTGTGTATAATTGCTGGTGAGCAGTGTTATTCACTTCTGTCTTTATATTGATGCTCAGGTGTGTTGGGTTCTTTTTGAAAGCACAAATATTAAACCAAATACTGCACTTGGGCACAAATATTATACTTGGGCATGGGGCAAGTCCAGGTCTCAAAGTGCTGTAAATGAGGGAGTTTGGTTGGGTTCTTCCATCTGGACAGAGGGTAAGCAGAGTGTCCCCAGGGCTGTGTGACCTGTGTACCTCTGTCCCTCTGGGGTCTCCTGGCACTGAACAGGGACACCCTGCACGTGGAGCACATGGAGTTGGTGGGGAGGATCAGAAAGCAGCAGCTCCTGCTGTGTGGTGTGGCCCTCTGGTGCCTGTGGGCAGAGCCTTGTGTCTGACACCAAATGTCCACAGCCTAAAGCATTATCCAAGCACCAGGAGAAGGGATGCCATGGAAAGGGGTGTTTTTCAGGAGCAGGACTGCGAAGGCACTGGCCTCTCCAGTGTTCCCCTGTCGCCCTGCTTTTGCAGGGTTCCATGATTGTAACTTTATAGCAGTAGTTTCCCATGCTTTTTCTGTAAACATGGTCCTTGTTTTTCATAACTGGCCGGGATTGTTTTACACTTGTGGAATTGTTTTTCATTCCTTTCCCTGGGGTGGAGAAAGATGATTGACCATGTCTTTGTCCTGTAAACTTTCAGAGGTGTTAACCCCTCTCACTGATCCTTGATTGTCTTTGGTAACATATAAAAATAAAAAAATAAAGAAGGGCAGGCCCTTTTGGTTGGTCCTGCCTGGAGATTCAGCTGCTGCTCTGGAACCTGCCTGTTTCTTCTGTTGCCAGCACTGCAACGTTCCCCCAGCTGTGGATCCCAAGTACCACACTGCAATGAGCAGTGGATTGAAGCAGGATGCAGTTCCCAGTGCCCTGTGTGCTGCCTGGGGCAGCTCCTGCTGGCACTGAGGCAGAGGCTCAGGGTGACACAGGGGTGTTTTCAGATTCCTCAGCACATCTCAGTGCTGAGCTGGAAATGCTCTTAGCGCTTTACTTGAAGTGTGTGCAGCTGACCTGGAGTGACTTAATTATGTTGTGGCGATGCCTGGCAGCCCCAGCACAGTCCCACTGTGTTTGGTGCAGACAATCAAACCACAGACAGCTCAGAGGAGCTTACAGCTGAAAGCCTGGGTGCACTTCAGACAAGCCTTGAAGGTCTTCCAGAGACTTCATCCCCCAGCTCCGATGCTGCGCTTACCTGAGCAGCGTTTTAAAAACAGCTCTTAGGTGGAGATAGCTTTAAGCCCCTGCCTGTCCTTGGAAAAACGTTCCACCTGGTCTTTCATCAAGCTTTTATCTTTCAACTTTCACCCCTTTCCCCTCAATAGGAGGCATCAGGGAAGAAAATCAGCAGTTATAAATATTAAAAGTTTCATCTGCACAGAGTGAACAGCCCTTATCAGGCTGCACACCTGCTCCTGCTCTACAGGCCTCCACAGACTGTAGATTATAGATGCTTTAATCATGGGGTGTATTAACTGGAAGGCCAGATTGAAGTACCAGGCAGAGAGTGCATAAGTCACTCCTGTTATTATTTGATTTTTATCAGGTGTGGGGAGGGGGGAGAGCGCTGTTCTGGGAGGGGTTTGTTGTTGTTGGGCTGTTTCAGTGAGCATAAAAGACAGTTTTATGAAAACACTGACAAAACCCAGCAGCCTCCCCACTCATCACTGCCTTGGTCCCCCACCAGAGGGTAATGATAAGGTCTGTGATTCAATGGACTGCCCTTGGTTTATTTTCCTGAGCTTCCATTCAAAGTCATCCCAGCCTGGCTGCAAAATAGAGCTGCTCATCAAGAGCATGATGTGATTTATCTGGGGAGTCAAAGGTTGAGGTGACCACGATGTTTGTGTTAATCAGCTTAGATTCTTACTTTTAAGATACTCATTGGGAGATAGAGGGAAGTGCAAATTTACATCTGTAAATGACTGCTGCAGTTAGCATTAAAGTGGTTTCATATCCCTGAGATAGTGAGAGCTACAGTGCAGCCATAGCTCCTGTGTTTTCCACTACCTAATTTTGAAAAATAAGCTCTGAGTTAATTTACAGCCCTGCTCAGGCTAAAAGGGCTACAAGCTCTCGGTTCAACTGACACCAGCCTTTTTCAGCACTATCATAATCAATATTCATTAACTGAGGCCTATTGGACTTGGAGATTTATTGCTATTAATAAGCCAAGAGTCTATCTTTGTGTAGTTTATGGAGGAAGTTTGAGACCTGTTAATAAAAAGAATTGCTTTTCTGCAGTTTCTTTGCCGTGTCCCTGGGCCCTACTTGCACCTCTAAAAAGAGAGTTCTGGAGCATATCAATAGAGCCAAAAGAGATAAAACCAGAGTGAAACTGCCTTCCTCTTCCAGAGAAATAAACCCCAGCAGCCAGGATGCTCTGGTTGATGGTGCATGCAGAGATGTGAACGTCATCTCTGTCCTAACAGAGTTAAAAGCTGCAGACTCCATGTCCTGCTGGTTATCCCCATTGTGTTGATAAATGCACAGAGTGAACCTTATCAAAAGGAGCAGGCTGCAGGCCTGCTAATGGAGCTGTGAGATAATTGATGCCTCAATAACAGCACACGTTATCCAGAGAGCGGCTGGAGCGGGGTGTGAGGAGAAGCATCAATCACAGGTGCTCGTGTTCAACTTTTATCAAATATTAGGTGGGTGGCAAGGTGCATTCTTGGGCTGCTCCTGGGGAAAGAGCGTTGGGCTCCGAGATAGGGAGTGAGTGACTCATCACATCCCTTTCCCTACATCAGTTTCCTGCACCCTGGGAGAGAGGATTTACATTTTCGTTGTCTCGGCTGGAGAGGGGAGATCGCAGGCACTGAGGTGCAGGAAGCCCAGGTTTGGTGGCCGGGAGCTGCAGTTCCCCAGCGGGACAGAGCCCTGCTGGTGATCAGTGTGACAGCTGCAAGGATGGCAGTCCCACCCTGCCTGCACGGGAGAGGGCACGGCGCTGCAGGGCGGGCACGGAGCGATGGGGAAGGGGCTGTGCCCGCTCCCCGTGCCCTGTGGCCAGTGAAGCGGGGCCGGTGGCCACTAGAGGACGGTGCAGACCGGGCGGCGGTGCCCGCTGTGCTGCCGCGGCTCCGCTCGGCTCCGCGGGGTTCTCTGCCACCGCCGGGACCTGCTCCCTCATTCCTCACCTAAATCCACCCCTCCCTGCACCCCTCTGGCAATGCAGGTGCCCCCGAGCTGGGCATCGCCCTCGGGGATGTGTGACCACACCGGAGAGCAAATCCCGCAGCGAACCAAGGCACCGAGCGGCTCAGGGGCTCCTGTGGCGGCCCTGCCCAAGGAACTGATCCCGCAGAGCCGTGGGGATGGTGGCTCTGCAGGGCTGGGGGTGATGGAAAGAGGGAAAAGCAGGAATCCCAGAGCAGCCGGCTGTGGTGTGGAGGTGAATGGGGTGACCTGAGCCAGCGCCCTGTGTCCCCTCGCTGGGGCTGCCTCACTGTGTCCCAGCGGGGGCAGGAGGTGGCCACACTGTTTTTGAGTGGACAGTGCCCATCCTCCCTCCCAGCTCTGCCCTGGCAGCGCGGTCAGTGCGATCCAGCCCTCCCTCGGTGCGGGTGACCCGTGTGTCCCCGGTGGCAGTGTCCGAGTCCCTGTGCTGGCTGGCACTGCCCTACTGCACGAACAGCCTTCCCTGCTTCTTCCCAAAGTAGCCTCGTGTGGCCTTTCATCCTCATGCTTTTAACCATGCCCTAAAAATGTTCTGTCCCAGTTCAGAAAAACATTCTGATTCAGGGTAGCATTTAGATATTTATATGCTTTAAACGTCTTGGCAGATGAAATGTAAATTTGTGCTTTAGAGCTTTTGGATGTCTTTAACACTCCCCTGAATTCCTCACCGAGGAGCTGGGCTGCAAAGCACCCACCAGAGAATGTCTGAGCAGCACCCTGACAGGGCAAAGAGTGCAGCCCCAAGCACCAGGCTTGTTCTCACAGCTCCCTTCAACCTGCACAGCAAGTCCACCTCCAAAAACCCAAAAACCTTATGGCAAGACAAAGGACTTGGTGCAATTATGCAGGAAAGCTGCTGGGGAGGCTCTGCTTTCTCTGTCCCCAGAGCTGCTGGTTGTAGAGGAACCCCTTTATCCCTCCATAATGCATCATAAATGCTCTCTTGATACTTTTTCTACTGCATATAGCAAAACAGATTTGGATTCTGTTTCTGTTTCAGCTGGTTCTAACACCATTCATCATTGCTGTATCTTAACAGGATCTTACTTTGATAATAGGACTCCAAGCAGTGATGAAATAAAGTGAGATTAAAATAACTACATAATAAAGTTCCAGATTAATCTGAAACCATGGTAAATCTTTCAGGGCTGCAGAAAGGCAATAGCTGAGCTGCATGGACTCAGTGTTCAGTGAATGACTGTGATAAAATGTGTTGATCCACATTATAGCTTTATGTCTGTTTAGGTATAATAACCATAACTACAGTTCAGCTGCAGTTTAGCACCTAAAAAAAACTCCTTTGAATTTATAACTTGTTGCATGTCTTTTCTTTGGCTTTTAAAATCTCCAGGGATGTGAAAAAATAAAAGTTATAGGTGATGGGTTAGGGAGGCTGCTGAGCAAATGGGAAGGACAGATTCCTCTCCTCTGCTGGGAGCTCTTGGTTGTCTTGATTCGGTGTGGGACCCCTGCAATCCTGATTTCAGGGTGTAGCTGTGAAGCAGAGGGAGGTGAGGGGGTCACAGGCTCTGCTGGTGCCGAATCTGAGGCTGCTGAGTCCCCTTTGCCCCCTGTGCCACACAGAGCTGGGTACCCCAGATTTTACAGCCATGGAACTTATGGCAATCTAATGGCCCAGTCTTTTTCCTGGCCACTGATCCCATGAGGTGGCCCTTGGCTTTGGGTTGAGGGCTCACCATGGCTCCATCAAGAGTGGATTCAGGGCAGGGGAGGTGAGCACAGTGTTGGGAGCCAGGGGCTGCCCAGGCCCTGGGCTCAGCCCAGGCTGCCTGTGCTCAGCCTTACACAAGAGCTGCAGCTTGATTCCCTGCAGCAGCAATTTGGGCTGCAGCTCCTCCTCAGGCACAGCACCTGGTACAGGGGAGAGATCCTGCTGCTCTCATCCTGCTGAGCTCACAGCACAGCCTTGCAAAGCTGGGAACTGAACTGCTTGCTGGGCAAATGGCAGATCATGTTTCTTCACAGCACCAGTGGTATTTTTGTGTTCTTTGGATTTACTGTTCATTCTTTCAGTTCAGAGCAGTGATCTGGCACCTGGCTCTGTTAGTGTATTGATTAGCCCAGAATCCCATCTGCCACTTCACAGCAAGATATTGTAAAGCCATCATGAATCCCTGCAACGTTTCCCAAGGAACAGCAGAGCCTGTTGCTCTCTGTGCCAGTGAGCTTCTCATGGAGCAGCTCTGAAGGCAGAAGGGGAGGAAGGTTACTGGAGCAGGCTTCTAAAAGGAAGAGTAGAAGGTATTTAGCAAGCTGATCCAGCCAGGAGTCCCCCTCAGCCTGGGTCACATCAGCTCTCTTGTTGCTGGAGTTTTGCTCAGTGAGATGGAGCCCCTGCAGTGGCAGAGTGGCACAGCACCTGCTGGGCTCTCCCATTTGCAGCAGGTCTGTTGTGCTGAACCCATCCCTTTCCCATCCCATGGCTCTGGCACACAGCAGGGACCTGTGTGTTCCTTGAGGCCCAACGTGGAACCCTGAGCATTGCCAAAAAAACTCAGGAGCCATGTACAGGCTTGGAGCAGGGATGGAAGGGAGGATCAAGCTGCAGAGCTGGCTCACAAAGGGGCTTTTTCCCACCTGGGCAGAAGTGGGAGGATGTGCCACAAGCAGACACATCAGATGCAGAGCTTTGAAAAGCTTGAGTGACATTAATAGAGAGGGCTTTTGTTCCCCCTGCCCTGCACTGCTGCACAGCACTGACTCTTGTCCTCTGGGATGGACCTGATGGGTGCTGGGGCTGCTCCTAAGAGCCCAAACATCAGTGCTGGACAGACTGATGGACAGAGCTGTCATCCAGTCTCCCAGTCTGGTATGTGGGGGTAAGGCACAGTGGTCACATCCTTCTCCCCAGTGGAACATCCCTCTCCAAGGAACCTCTTTCTCTCCAGCCTCAGAGCTGCATTTCAACCCTCCTGAACCAGCTGATGTTAGAGAAGGAGACTTTGAATTTTGCACACACGAGAAATTGCCCCTGTAGGCTTGAATTCCTTATAAATGATGCTGGAATGTTAAAGCACATTCCAGAGGGGATGATAACTTCACTGAGTGCAGCCACGCTGCACCACAGATGAATTCAGCCTGGGGATGAATTCAGCTGGCAAACACAGCACCATCCATCCCTGCTCACTCACCCCAAACCCCCAAGTTTGTGTCGAGCTGTGAGCACTCCAGAGGAGAGGCAAGGAGTGGGAAATAACAAAGATATGTCTGCACATTGGAAAGGGAAATTGGAAAAAATGATCCCCGGGGTTGGCAAGTCACTGGTGAGCAGAGCAGCAGGCTGGAGCTGGAGAGGGTCCCTGGAAGGTGAGGGGATCAGGGCTGGGAAGCTGCTGTCAGACATCAGCAGGACCAGCCCAGTGATCCAGGACTAATCCTGACCCTGCCTGTGACAGGCCAGAGCAGCAGTGGGTGCAGCGTGGCTGGGAAGGGAGGGTTGATTTGCCTGGCAGAATGTGCATTTTAATTGCTCATTTTCTTGCCTTTTATATGTGATTTGATTGTGAATTATGTTTTCTGCATTTGTAATTAGAGGGTAGAGCAGATGGCGAGGTTTTGTCTGGAGTGATGTAGCTGTTGGAGTAACTCAAACTCCTGGCTGGTGATTTCCTAGGAGGGGAATGTTGTGACATGGAGATACCCTGGGAGTTGCTCCAAGGGAGACCCACTTCCTAAACAGTCTGGGACAGAGCTTTAAATTATAGAAACCTGCCCTGTCCCACTGGAATCAGCATCCAGGCTGGTTTACACCACCTGTGAAACTGTTCACTGGGGAGAAACTATTTTTCTCTTACACCTAGAACTGCTTCCTCTCAGACTGTGCCTGCAGTGAGCTGTGCTCTATTTATTTACCTGTGACACACCCCACAGCCAACCCACAAAGTGCCAGTGGGCTTTGCTTGTGAGTCTGAAAGGGACTGGATGATGAAAGATGCTCAGTGCTTGACAGAACCCTTGAGCAGTGGATTTTCCAGGAGGCAGAGGAGGAGGAGGAGGATGGGGAGCTGGATCTGGGGGTTTTGCAGCCTTTCCAGCATCACCCTCTGAGGCTTTGGCTGCCCACACCCTGACCCAGCCACTCACTCTGTCACAGCTTGTTGGGACATGGGATGCCAGCAGAGCATTCTGCACAGCCAACCCATCCATGGGGACAGCCTTGGGAACTGCCCAGCTCTGCCTTGTCCTCATATCCTGCACTGGGAGGCAGTATTTTGTAATTCAAGGCTTCCAAAAGTTACCAAGTTGAAATTTGGGAAAGATAACTTGGAAAGTTGTGGGAGTTCCCTGAAGGGAGACATCACTTTGTGCCTCTCTGTGTCAACCAGACACTTCATCCATCAGCTTCCCACTTGGCAGTGAAAATGTTGGACTAGAGTCTCAAAACAGAGCAGATCCTGACTAGATTTCTGAAAAAGAGAGAAAATCCTTCCTAGGAAGTTGCCTAAATATGTTTTAGCCTTTCATCCATGTCTTCTTTTATCAAACACAAGCTTTCAGTGAAATGCCAGTAGGCAGAGCTGAGAGCTCAGTTAACCAACAGCTCCCAAATTAAGCTGTTCTGCCACCTTCCAGCCTCCCACCTTGGGAAGATGAGGTGTTTCCCATCCCACTGCCTTTCTCCACACAGTCAGACCTTCTGCTTCCCTTTAGAAATCCTCAGCACAGTGTGAGTCTGCTTAACCAGGCTCGGGAAATGCTGACATTCAGCTCCTTTCTGAAGGACTTTTGTTTGTGTCATTCATTTATGATAAATGGAAGACATATGGAGTGCCACCCACGCTGGCTTAGGGGAGCACAGGCTGAAATTCGTGTGGGTGAGTGTCTCACAGCCCTGGCCTGCCTGGCCCACGTTGTAGGAGCTCCTTGGGCAGTGTGGGATGGCACAGGGCAGTGCAGTTTAAGGTGAACTTCAGGCTCTGGTTGTGTCAATCCCTGAGGATCTGGGTTGCTCCACAGCAGCACCAGAACCATCTTGGTGTACCCTGACCTCCCTGCACACCCTTATCTCTCCCCTGGCACCTGCCTCTCCCTGCAGAGGCAGTGCTGATGCACAAAGGAGCACTGAGAAGGTCCCATAATAAATCAAACCTACTTAGAGGGGTGTGTGTGCCTGCTCTGACAAGAGGAGGGATGGGAGGTTTCCACAGGGAGTTTGCTGGCTGTGGTGGCTGCAGTCAGGTGGTGTGATAGCATCCTTCATCTTCTGGAGGGATGCACTTTCTTACCTGTTCTCTCTGGCTGGCTCTCGTAAACCCTTGTGGAATTTTATTTTTACTCTTTAATACAGCAACACTGTGAGATCTTCCATTTGTAAAATCTATCTGAAGAGGAAAAAAAAGGAAATATATTTACAAATGCACTCTCAGGCACACACATATCATTTAAGACAACAAATAACTAGGAAAGAAGAGGCAGTAGTAATTCAGTCTCATCTTTTCTCTGATGTTTTTAAATGCCTCAAGTTTTCCTCTTATGCTTTACGATGTTATCATGCTCCTGTCTAAACTACCACCTTAAAATACATTCTACATGGTTATTTTCTCCATAAAATCCTGACAATAATAATTTCCCCTGTACTCCTACTTGCACTGTAATTTTGGATCTGCCAAGCCATCCACACCTGTTTGATGGCCAGCAAATTGCAGCTTGCAGGAATCTGCTGTCCCCAGCCACTGCTCGTAGGTCACATTGCTTCACTCTGGTGACAAATTCCCTGGGCTGCAGGGTGGCCTTGGATCACCTCAGATCACCAGCAATGACTGCAGGATGTCAAGAGGCTCATTTGATGAATTTTGTCCTTTCAATATCGGTGGTGCTGCCCTGGGCCAGCTCCTGCTGGTGACCTTGGCCAGGCCCTCACTAAGGCTGATGTGATGGCACCACGTGCCAGCTGTGCCACCTGGTCCCCTGTGTCCCTCGGGGTGTTTTCCAGCCCACATGGCTGCCAAATGTGTTGTGCTGGAGCTGCTGCAGCAGCTTGTGCCCAGCCAGGCTGGTTCTTGCCCTGCTCCCTCTTCCATCTGTCACTGCTCTGATCCCTGGGCAGGGATTTGGGCCAGGAGCTGCCCCCAGGAGCAGAGCTGTGCCTTTCAGCTGAAACAGAAATGCACCATTTAATGCACCAGTGCTTTTCTGAGAGCCTTCTGCCTGAGCTCAGTGATTGCCCAGGAACTGCAGCCCTCTCCAAGCACTCCCTCCCAGGTGGAGCAGAGGATGGGACACAGACCCTGAGGAGGAGCAGGTCGGTACCCAACATCTTGCAATTTGTGCTTAGTAAAGCCAGAACTTTCTTGGAGAAAAATTTATCATCTGTTGTAACTTGATGGGTGTTTCTTCCCATACCTTTGGAAAGCATTGCCTCATTAACCCTGTCCTGGTTAGATTTGAAGCAAAGGCTTTGCTCTCAATTACTGCTCTTGCCAACTCATTTGTAGCAAGGAAAGAAACCCTGGGAGTATTGCCAAGCCATGAGAACATCCCCACAGAGCCTGACACTGCTGCTGCATGATATCATTTCTCCTCCAGGTTGTTTCAGCTCATCTGAGAGAAGGGCAAGTTTTTTTTCTTAGGTTTTTTGTTTGTTTGTTTAGGTTTCAGTTTGATTTTTATTTTGAACTTTCAGCTTACTGCACGGAAAATTTTGGGGTCATCTGAGGTGCTATCTGGTCTTATCTCCAAAGCACACTGCTGAAAACCATCAGGGAGTGGGTCTGGCTTAGGCAGGAATTAAGTAACTCTCTGGATTTTGAGGCAGAAGAAGTGTGGCATCCTGCTGCTTGCATAGATCATTTTCTTTGTCCAAAAGTTGCTTCAGTCTAGTCCAGTGCAAACAGAAATTCCTCTGCTTAGTTCAAAGGTTTCCAATGTCCAGATATTGGCTGTGTGCAGTGACACCCTGCATCCATGCACTAATGCCTTGCATTATGTTATTTATGATTAGTTATTATGATTAATAATAATAATAGTAATAATATTTATGGTTGTGTCAGCCTTTACAGAAGAAGGGAGGGTGAGCAGGGGAAAGGCAGACACCAGTTTGCCCAGGTCTAGGACCCTCACCTCTCCCTGCACTTTGGTGGAAGGAGGAGGAGGAGGAGGAAGAGGAGGGCAGAAGCTCTGCCTGCCCCAGTGTTGAGGGTTTTATCAGAGAATCAGCCCCTGCTTGCCCAGAGGAGCTCAGGGCAGAGGCACTGTGAGTTCAAATGGAGCCCCCTCTGTCCCAAAGCCTTTTGTTGGTTTGCTGGGTTGGTGGCAGAGGGGAGGGTGGCTCTGGGTGGATGCAAAGCAGCTCACAGGAGCAGGGGAAGGGGCAAGGGCAGCGATTGCTCAGGGGAAGGGACAGTTTGCAGCATCCTGTGGGGATCTGGGTGTCAAAGCTGCTGCTCTGCCTCAGATTAACTTCACTTGCCCTTGCAGAGCTGAACTGAGTGAGGTTTTCTGCCTCATTTTGCCCTTGAAATGCTGATCCAGGGTACAAATGTGCCTGCTGCACACTTTGAGCCATGCTCTGCTCTCGGAGCTTCCTCATCCCTGTTCTCTCTGGGATGAGCTGTCCAGCACCCTGCCCTTTCCCCTCATATTTGTTTTCAGAAAGGACTATTCCAGCAACAGCTAAATCACACACCAGTGCAGTTTATCAGTAGTTTGGAAGAGTTATTAGTAACCTATTTGCTCCAAAGTCAGTGAGGGGAAGTACATTAGTTCATGGATGAAAGTGTGTGTTTTTTTCCCTTTGCTGTCTAGTTAGCTCTTAAATTTCTCTTAAAATTAAGTTGACACAGAACAGCAGAGACACCCAGTTTCTTTCTTCCCCCCCCCTTTCCTTTTATTATATATATATGATATAAAAGAGATAAAAATATGTAGTATTTATATATAACAATACATAGGTAATATTTATATAGAGATAAAATGTATATAAAAATAAAAATAAAAATAAGAACAAAAGCAAAAATAAAACTATAAACGATAACTATTAATATAGTGTAATATAATGTAANAAATAAAAATAAGAACAAAAGCAAAAATAAAAATATAAACGATAACTATTAATATAGTGTAATATAATGTAATATAATATAATATAATGTAATATAATGTAATCTATATTAAGAATAAGACCAAAACTATAATCTTATCTAATCAAAGATCATTTTCCAAGGAAATGCTGCATTTTTATCCTAGGAGTGTAAGTCCAAAGATCAGCACAGAAGCAGAGGTAACAGAACAAAGAGTTACAGCAGGTTGGGGTTTTGTTGGTTTTTAAATTTTTTTTTCTAGTGTGGCAATAGCATTTGCATTTAATTTTTCTGCCATGAACATTTGTACGTGTCACTATTTAACAAGCATATTAGCAATGAAAAATGTGAATAAAAAAGAAATACAGTGCAACCACATGGCAATTATCCCATTCTCTCTGTAATGAGATGGCTTGAGGAGTTCCCCATGCAGAGCTCATTTCCAAAGCTAATTATAGCCCCTGCATTATGAACTGCACCGTTGGTGTCTGCTGCCTCCACTTGCAGCAGAGGAGTGGAATTGTTCCATCCTGGAGCTGATCGGGCAGACAGAGCTGCACTGATGGGGGAGAGGAGCAGCCACACGGAGGCACTCAGGGCTGGTCCTGTGGCAGGTATTTTTCAGGAGTATTGTCATGACAACTGAGCCGAGGAATTCCTTCTCCTGCCTTTGTTCGGCCGTTGTTAGGTGAGAATTGAACCGTGGCATTCAGTTTGTGTTTAATTCCTGCCCGGGCTGTGGATGAGCTCCATTTCCTGCCCTGCCCTTGGTACGCCTGGCATCTCTCTGCATCTGGGCAGGCTCCTCCAAACAGTCTGGAGGAAAGGGTCAGCGTTGCTTTGCCTGTTGCTGTTTTGTTTTTGGTGGGTTTTTCCCCTCCCCGTGGAGGTGTCCTGGCACAGCTTTGGCCCCAGTGCGGGGTGGGCAGGGCTGTGCTGAGGGTGCTGCTGGCAGCGGGGTGGGTGCTGCAGGAGCAGCTCAGGCTGCCAGGGTCTGGTACAGGGGTGAGCACAGACTGTGCCTGGCACTTGGGAGGGCCAGTGAAGCACCGTGGGACCTGTGCTAAATAACCCTGCAGCTGGAAAGGAAAGGTCCAAACTGATTTGAGAAGTGGGAAGGAAAGGCAAAGACAGAGCTTTTATTTGTGCCAACACGCCCAAGTGCCATCACTCTGCAGCATCATCCTTGCCCAACAGGCAACCTCTGCACTCTGTCTCCTTTTTAAAGTGTTTGCTTATTTATTCATTTATTTAAATTTCATCTGAGGCCTCATTCTGATCAGCTGGCAGGGCAGGGCAGAGCAGCCTTGGCTTCTCTGAGCTTGCTGACCTGTGCTGGGGCTGCTCTTGGCTCACAAGCATCCAAGTGACCAAGACAGCCCCTGGAGCAGCTGCAGTGCCAGCTGCAGTGCCAGCTCTGCATGGCACTGAGGTGGCTGCCTGGCAGCTCTGCCCTTCACTGTGCAATAACAAAGGGGCATTTACTGAAAGGGAGTTTGTTTACAAAAGAAAAAAACAAGGTGGACATAGTTTGTGTGAATTCCCTCAAACTTGGAATTCAGAAATCAGGAGCAGGACGTGTTTGCAGCTCAGGTTGCTTTGGCTGCTGGGGAGGAACTTCTTCAGATCTCTGCTCCTTGCTGGGATGTCAGGATCCTTTGTTCACCGGGTGTGTTGAAGCTCTGGGGAGTTTGTTTGCACTGAGCACTTTGCTCCAACCCACAGAGGGACCAGGAGCTCTGAATGTCTGCAGGGACCGGCAGTGCTCAGCACTGTGCCGGGTAAGGCTTTGGAAAGGCAGGGAAAAATGAGGCAGAAAATGCCTTTCTCAGCCTGGGAAAAATGTCTGGATGAGTGAAAGGGTAGAGCACAAGCCCCAGGCACAGAGCAGAGGCACAGAGGAAGGGCAGCCTGTGCTGGTGGTGTCTGAGTGCCTCAGTGATGTGTCCTGGGAGCACCTTTGATCCAGCAGCCCCGAGCCAAACACCCCCAAAGGCACCACGGCTCCCTCAGCTTTGGGGAGGCTTTGTCAAAACCAATGTGCACAGCCAGATTAAGGCT
The DNA here is from genome assembly GCA_013400955.1 of Drymodes brunneopygia. Classification (NCBI taxonomy): domain Eukaryota; kingdom Metazoa; phylum Chordata; class Aves; order Passeriformes; family Petroicidae; genus Drymodes; species Drymodes brunneopygia. Next base: position 459,028 of record VZTZ01035209.1, read on the forward strand.
AAATGCAAAGAAGCAGGTGACAGAAGCACTGAGCTCCAGCTCCTGCCCTTGGTGGGGTGTTCTTCAGGGTGTGCTGCTTTCATCCTGCTGTCACTGCTGTAAATAACCCCGAGCTCCTTCCAGGCTGTGCCTCACCTCTGGCATCATCCTCCCAGGAAAATCCAGAATTGCTGCAGCTCCTCTGGCCATGAAATGCATCCGTGCTCCCAGTCTGATACACAGTGGTCTGTTTTTTCTTCTTATAAAACTTATCTTCTTTGTTTTTAAAATAAAAATTAACTTGCTGCTCATCTTTCATTTCCTTTTTGTGCTCTGAGCAGTGAGTAATTAGAGCTGCATCACACTGGAGAAATCACAACAATATGATGTTTCTCCAGTTAAATCTGCATAAGTATAATGTCTTTGAAAAATAGCAAGCTGCTCCAAGGGAAATTAATTATCCCATTGGGACAGTCATTATTCTGAAACAAAAGCTCTCAGTTTTCTTTGCCCACTTTAATTTTGGGCATTCTTTCATTTTAAGTGTTGGCCACATATTCCATCCCTTTTCACTGTGGCTGGAACATAAATAATAACATGTTTAAAGCAGTATAAAGTCTGTCTTAGAGCCTATTACAAATATCACAGGAATATTAAACAACTTTCAAATTAAGTCAAAGTGCATTTTGCAAATCTGTATTGGTGGCTATATATCATCACTGTTCATCAAGCCAGTTCAGCCTCATTTTCCTTGGCTATATTTTTTTGTGAGTTGCTGCTTCTTTGAGGAACATGACTCCATTTATCACAATAAGCATTTATGATCATAATATTCTCTACCCAGGCACAAGCATTGTATTTAAGAGACTTTTTTTTTCCAAAGGGGGTGGTACATGGTGTATCCCTGTATTTGAGAATCCTTCTCTCCCCAACAACCAAAACCTATTATCAAATCTTGCATGTGACTGCAATAACTTTTACAGTCAAGGTGAATTACAAGGATTCTTGCTGAATCCCTGACAGGTACAAATACCTAGTTATCCTTGGCTTTCCTGCTGAACCTAATCCAAGATATTGTTTATTAAAATCCTATTGTCTCTGCAGTGAGGAACAAGGACAAGTTGCTCTGGAGTGATTTAATACTTCCAGCAGTTCTGTGCAAAGATTTATTATGGCCAGGAGAAAGAGCAAACACAAAATGCCTGAGTCATTACTTTTAATTTGCCACTTCTTTAAAAATATGTACACAAGGCTAAAACCTTCTTTACAGTTCAGTGTGATCTCTTATCAGCCAGGGGAACAAAGCAAAGCATAAACCCTCACCCTTTCCTTCAAACAGAGGAAGGACATGAAGATTTAGCCTTGGATTTAAAGGCAGACCACCATGCTTCTGCTTGGACTGGTGGTTTTTAGAGCATCGAGCCTAGAAACTGTAAAAAAGAAAAAAATGATTAGTTTCAATGATTCAAATTACCAGTTGAAACTGCCCAGTTGTGCCTGTGATCCTCTCTGAGATGATCCATTGAGGGGACAATGCTGGCCACAAAGGGGCTCAGCCCTGCACTCAGGTCTTTGCCCCACCTGGGTGACAGCAAAAGCCCTTCATGCAGGGCCACAGAAACTGAACTCATTAAAAGTGGGATGTACATTTTTTTGTTTCCAAGTAATGAGCTTTTCTTTGTGATTCAATTTTATTAAGGTTTCCAGGACTGGATCGTAAGTAAAGCACAAAGATAAATGAGTGAGCACAATTAATAAATGCTCCTATTCAGCTCTCTGAGCTTTTAAACTGCTTATCTAATCATATGTAATCTCTATTCACAGTGTTAAAACTACCACATTACAACAGTTGTAATCAATTAGGGAAAATGACTTTAGTGGTTTAAAGAAGGTAAAAGGCAATGTGTGCTTTTCCTTGTGCTCAGGTGAAGGGAGCTCTGGCTTAGCAGCTCTGCTGAGGACCAGCACCTAAATCTGAAAGATGATCCATGAAGGAAAGCTGCTGCCTTCCCTCCCAGATGATATGGGAGCCCAAATCCAGGGGAAGTGGGAGAAGGGAACACCATCAGGCTATTCCACAATAATCCAGTGGGATTTCCCTACCTTCCATGGCCTGTTAAATCCCAGCTGTCAGACTCAGCCCAAAATCTTATCCTTAATAATCCCACAAGTCCTAGTTGGAATAGTTTCTTTTTATGTGGAAGGAGTTTTCTCTCTGACATTTTAATATTTCTAAACACTGTTCCCAGTTCCTTTCTTTCTCACTGCTGAAGCTGTGAAATTTAAATTAAAATAAAAAGCCAGCCATGTAATCAGACACCTCTTGGCAGGTTTGGTCATGGGCTCCACACTCTGCTGAGTGCCAGGCAGGGCAATATTGACCTGAAGGAAGTTCCAAGCCTGTCCTCACAGCAGGAGCCCAGTGATCCTGGAAAATCCAACCCAGGAAATCCAACCACTCCTGATGGTGCCTCTTGACTTTGAGCTTCAAGTTCCCTCTCTTCACTATCTTTTAATTTGCACATAACTCTTGTGGTGAGATGATTTTAGTTTAGGTTTCATGTGCCTGCTTATTGGATGTAACAGTGTTTCCCCAACTAATTTTCACCAGCAACCTGTACAGGGCTGGCTTCAGCTGGACTCATTCCCAGCTGCCAATCCCCTGCTCCAGACCTCCTGCACAGTAAAAATGAAAGCAACAGCCCCAAAAACCCACATCTCCCCTTCCTTCCTGCTGCTGCTTCTTCACTGAACAACTCACAGATTTCTCTCAGCTATATTTATATATATTTATAGGATATTTATTTCCCCAGGCTTTAAGCTGCGAGAGAAGCTCTCTCTTTGTGTTGGAAAAACAAATGGGCAGCTCTAAATTTAAAAACAATTCTCTCCAAATGTACCAAACAACACACTCACTCTCCCAAGGTGTATCTCTCCTTCCCCACAGCTGAGGAGACTGGAGCTGTCACAGGCAGCTGATGAGTGATGCTCTGCCTGGTCCAAGGGGCTGCCTCTCCCTCAATCCTTCCAAAGGCTGGAATTTTACATGGCCTTTCAGGTAAAAGAAAAGGAAAGTTGTTGCTTTGATTATGTTTTATCTCCTTGCCCTGAAAAGTTGCTTTGAAAGCAGCTTGCACAGCTGATCTATGGACACCTTTCTCCTGTAATTCTGCTGTGACCTTTTCACCATCCTTCCACAAGTAACTGAAAAGAAAAGAATAAAAAAAAGAAAAGAAAAAAAACCCCAAACACACAAAGCCAAACAAAAGGGTTATAAACAGATATTTTCTTTCTTCTACCTTCAGAGAGTGTGGGGTTTTTTTTTCCCTCACAGAACAGGTTCTTGCTTTACAGGCTTCAAATGTGATGAATCAGAACAAATGGTCAGAGCCATGGCAGCAGAAAGCTTTGGACTGAGCACCAGAGAGGTGCAGACTCAAACCAGTTTGCACTAATGAGCAATAAATTTTTTACCTGTGGAAAAGGTCACACCCGAATTTCTATTTGGTGTTAAGGCTCCCTGGAGAAGTGACAGATATCTGTTGGGACAGGAGTTGAAGGGAGAATATGAATATGGAGAGGAGAAATGAAAAAAACTCAAACAATCCAACCCTGAAAAAGAAGTGGAATTTTTGGCCAAATAGAAACCTATTAAAATCTTCACTACTGATGAAATTTTGAACACAAGCTTACAAGGGTTTTAAGGACACTTTCCAGATGTGACTGAACTATATGAAGTCTTTTTGGTCAGATCTGGAAGCTTTGAAATGTCTTGGAAAAGGAGAGCTTGTAAATGGTATTTCATTCTCCCAAAAGATGAAGAAGTTGTATAATAAAAGCTTCCTAATATCACCTGCTTTTATAAGAGCACTTTTTCCCCTCACAGGGTGTATTTTCACATGCCATGTAAAAGCATTCCAGCTCCAAGATTTCTATATTTTTGCAGAAATACAAACCTAACCTGTATTCCAGGTTTTCTAAACATTCCCTGTCCCTAATCTATTATGTGCCTCTAAGCCAAGCCCCAAGCTCTGGAGATGACACAGTCACTGGTATGGATAATTTGCCTCCTAAATGTTTGCTTTGTGCCTTGAAAAAACATCTTGGAGCAGTTTCTTAAATGTCATTCCTTGCAGTACACAGAGCAGGCAATAAACAATAAAATTATTCACCTTGAAGAAGCCATCTGCAGTCTTTAAGGACATCACCAGGTTTTTTTGTTGCTTTGAATGGTCCTCTGGGATGCTGTAAGTGCCATTTCCACGCTGTGTTTCCCATCATCTCCGTGCCAGCCTCATTTTGCTTCAGAAACAAAAGTGATGATGGGCGAATTAAGATGAAATTCCACTCTCTATTAGTTCATATATTGCATTTATTTTGGTAACTGTCTAATAGAGTGCTTGGTGTTCGGAGCTCTTATTTGGAGGCAGCATCAGGATGGTTTATCCCTGGGATGGGCACTGCTCTGGGTGCAGCAGGGTGACCCAATTCAGGCTCTGCAGCCCGTGGTGGTCCTGCCTCACTCCATGGGGGATTTCCTGGCATGGGAGCCCTGAGCTGTGTGATGTGCTCAGCACAGGAGCCTGGGATGCTCAGGTCACACTTAATCCAGGCTCATCTGTCACCATTTTTCTCGTGGATGGAGCAGATGTTGCCATTTTCAGTGGAAGCTCAGCTCCCTCATCCCCTTCCTCCCGTGCCTGCAATATTTGTGCTGCCTGCCTTGCTCTGTTCCTGTGCAAGAGTGGCACCCTGGCAGCAGCAGTGAGTTCCTGTGCTCAGGGACATCCATCACAGCCTAAAGAGGGCTTGTCTCTGCCTCCCTGGGACAGCCATCCTCAGGGAAAGGCAGGCAGAGCTGCTCCCACCGGTCTCATTCCTGCTCTGCATGAAGTCTTTGCTCTTTTAATCAAACACCTCACTAATGCCCCTTAGAACTCCATCCCCTCTTCATAGGAAGAACCTGAGGCTCGAGATAGAAGTTGTAGAAAACATTGATGGAATATCCATCTCAAAAAAAGCTGTCACTGTCCAGAACATCAGAGTATGGGTGATGAAATCCACCAGCATCCACCCCCAAAAATGAACCCACTGCTGGCCCAGTCCTTGGCATGAGCCAAGGCTCCAGACAGGGTGATGCTGCTGGGTTGGGGGATGGAGCTCAATTAAAGGTCAGATAAGAGGCTGCTTTACTGAGAGAACAGAGGTTGAGAGCTGCATTTGGAATGGGCTGGGGGAAATAATGTGTTTTTTTAACAGAAGGCTCCATTGTTTTAAATGCTGCATTGTTCAGGATGTGCTGGCTCCCTCCTAATGAAAGCCTGCAAGAGACAAACACTGATGCAGTGGTCTCTGCCTTGCAGGGTTCAGCCTTAGTTTCAAGGTTGTGAGGTTTATTTCTGGAGGCTAAATTTACTGTATAAAATCTTTCCAAAACCTAGCTAATGTAATGAAAAAGCAATCAAACTTTAAGAAAAAGCCATTGTAACAGAGACAACCCACCATTATTAATCTAGCTAAAACCAAAGGCTAAGGTCTGTCAGCCTTAAAAATGAAATTAATTCCTTCTTAGCTCTACAACCTTTAATTATTTTCACTAATCAATGAGTTATAAAAATATAAAGAAAAAATTTCAAGGTAAAGCAGAGCTCCTTTTAAAATGAAACGAAATAAAAGCTCAGTGGAAGCAGCCCGAAGTTGGAGTGGCACTGGTTTTGCTGTTGTGGTTTCTGATGTCACAGCTCTCTGTGATGGGATTATTTCTCCATGCCTCACAATCCATCCATTATTGTGCCCATATTGCAGACTTCATGTCACAGTCAACAATAAAAAACACCCTTGGCAACCTCCATTACATCCTGCAGTTAATTTGCATTCTCACAAAGTGCTTATATTTACTATGAGTGATAACCATAAATATGCATGAGGCCTTAAGTGAGGGAGAATGGGCTCAGGAGCTGCTACAGCAGGAGGTTTGCCTAGAAGAGATGTCAAAATCAGTTCACTTTTGTTATATATGAGTAATTTAATTTCCTCTACAGTGTTATTAGGGCAAGAATGAAGTAACGTTCCTTGGCGTAATTGAAGCAAATCCTGGCAAGACAAGAGGATAACAAAGCTTTTCCATCTCCTCATGTCAAACCCTTACCTTCTATTCAGTGCACACAGACGGGTTCTTCGTGCTGAATTAAATTATCCAGTTGAGTTTATTAACTTGTGATGTCCCATGACCTTCAGCATATTTACTGCTGGATCTTTAAAACTGTGTCTTTAATTCACTCCTTCACAGCCGACCTCGTTTTTGTGTCAGATCAGAAATGCTGGTGGCATTCCATCCTTTCTCAGGTCTTGATTTTCAGCAGCTGCATCCCTTGCTAAACCCTCAAACAAGGAGCATTTCCAGTGTTCCCTAACAGATTATAAACCAATCAGCCAAGGATTCCTGGGGCTGGGGAGGAGCTGTGGGAAGCTGGTTCCTTCCTTTTCCCACATTCCCTGATGTAGAAGGGATGCTCAAAGGCATGGTGACTGTAGCTCAGGGACCCAGGGACACCAAAGCCACCAAACCTGCTGCTGATGCCTCTCAGGGTGGGTGACTTGAGTCAAATTTAATTGATTTCAAGCTGTCATGTTCCCCAAAGGATAAACTGGAGCTTTTCCAAAAGAACACTTGAATCACAGGAAAATCAGATACCTGTGGGTGAGCCAGGCCGTGATGGCTGAGCCACTTGGTATTTTTTTCAGTATTTCCAACCCTGCACTGCAACTCAGAGCAAACCCTTTGACTCCAGGGCTTGGTGGCCATGTACCAGGGTCTGGGTCTCACAGCCCTGCCCTGCAGGCACTGACTTATGGCCACTCTGCAGAGTTTCCCAGTTTGCCAAGTGCCCTTGTAAATCTCACAGACCCCAGCTTACCTGGGGGCTTCTCAACATCACATATAGCTCTGAATTAACCATATGTGGCCTAAATGGGAACTGGAGCTGTCCAACAGCCAGCTCACATCTGAGCCCAAAAAAGGAACATTTTGTGTGTGAAGAGCAATTCTGTCTGGGCATGAGGGACAGATGAGTGCTTGTGTCCATCCCTCTCCTCTCTTTCTCTCTGACAGGAGGGGGTGTGAGCTCCTGTGCTGGGTGACTGTGTGCTCACAGATCTCAAACTGGGAAGAAATTATGCAAAAACCAGGGGAATACAGCAATGAGGAAAAGGATGGATTCCTCATCTCCCCATGCCTTTCTGAATGGTACTTTAGCTCTTCTCCAGTGGCAGGTGGGAACTCAGCAGAGGGGCACTTCTCCCTTGCTCTCCAACTCAAGGAATAGAGATGATCTCTACCCTCCCTCTGAGTCAGTCCAAAGGGATGGATAGGTGTCTCCAGACCTACAACCTGATGCAAGACCTGCCTTTGATATTTATTTGATACTTCCCAAAATCTCAGACATGAGATTGGCCTGATCCAGCAAAGTCACATCTCACTCTCGCCAACCCCGAGTGACACTCAGCTCTCCTGCTGCTGCCATCCCTCTTACATCATCTGTAAAACAGGAATAAATGCTATTTATGCACCTGGGTAAAGCATTTGAGAGCATCAGAGGTGAGGTATTGTGCATGTGGCTGTGTTATTTTGTCTATTCATACAGGGGAAAGTAAAATGACAATCCATAAGCAATTTGCAACAACTCCTTTTAGCACTGCTCAGCCTGGGAAGGTCTTTATGCACAGTTTCTCCAGAGAGAGAATCCTCCCCTGCTCTGAGCAGAGCTTGCCTGAAGGAGGAATATTCCAAATACCAGGCTCAGGCAAGGCTCAGCTCACACATCAGCTTATCTTGGCCATGCACAAGTTACCCTTTTTTCACACGGCGTTTAAACACTCTGCAGCTTGTACATCCCTGAATATGTGAGATAAAAACAAGTCACTACAGGATGAACCTCGGTTCCCTCAACCTCCCCAAACAGGAATGGAATGGATAGAAGCAAAAAGAAGGAGATATTTCCCAGGTGTATGGGGTGGAGCCACATATTTGTTGCAGATGTTGTATGTCTTGTTTACCATATTCTTCTACTCTTGGCTTGTTTCTAATTGTTCTCTTGAAATATTATTGCTACATGGCTGAATTGTGGGACTGTTTATTTGAGAAAGGTGGTAAATGGCAGTCATTCCTGGAAGAAAGTAGTAGATAAATAGCAGCAAAAATAAAATGAAATTGAACATCAGCAAGTAAAGCAAGGTTATCTGAAATTTCTTACAGTGATAAATCAATGACAAACTTCTTCATATCCAAAGAAGGGTAAGGCATGGAAATGAGGAGTAGCCTGTTACCTTTTCTTGGATTTAATGGATGATCTGCCTTCAGGTATTAGACATTATCCAGGTGCTCAGGATAATTCAATCCTTTAGCCTTTGGACAGAGCCACTTTGCTGTCCCCTCACCCTGGAGCACAGTGACAGGGATCACTTCCCTGCAGGTACTGAACTGAGCCAGGCAGCTCATCCCACATTTAGCAAAGGAGAGTCAGGGGGTGCCTGCAGCCACCTGGGTCCATCAATAATGTCTCCGTTTAAAACACACTCCTTGGCAAACTGAAATAAAAAAAGAGATGAATTCCACCCTGTCTGCTGTGCCCTCTATCAGTGCCAAAACTGCTGTGTCCTCCCTGTGCTCCACATACCCAAGCTGAAACACAACCCCAGGGAAACTCAGGGAATGTGTTCAGAGCACAGCCAGAGCTTCAGGGTGGACTTAATCAAGATGGGAAGAGCACTTCACTCTGCTTCTGTTGCATGCACATAAATGGATGCAGTGATTCTGAGATTTCTAAGGTTAGAAGAAAATATAATCACCTAATCTGACCTCCTGGACCACATGAGGTCACCCACAGGTAGTAGGAACTGTCTGATGTTGGAGGGGTGCAGCAGAGGCTCCATCTGTGATTTTACCCCACTCCAGACCATTGTTGGTGGAGCTGAAATGGAAACCCTTGAACTCTGTCAGATGTGCAACAGAAAACTGTTTTGTGACTGGTGTAGGCAAAACTGCATTAAGCTAAGCTATAGATGAAATTATTGTTATATTCATTGTGAGGGCTGCTATGACAACAGATGAATGCTGCAGGTAATTTAATTACATTTCTGTCAGCCCCTGTGCCTTTCAGGAGACAATGCAGGAGCCAGCAGCATTTTCTTTTAATATTGCAGGTGCCACAGAAAATGTCAAATTCTCCTCCAGAGGGCCTAATGAGAGCATTTCACTGGAGTCACAAAATGTTATTTAGGTATCTTCAAGGATCAGTCATGGTTTTTCGCCAGCATTTCTGACTCCATGAGCATTCCCTTCACTCTGCTCACAGGTTGTACCACACACCTAGAGCAGAATCCCCACACAAACTTCCTGCACACCTGCCCACCCCACCAGAAAACCAGATTTGTTCACCCAGAGATGGCCCTTCATGTCCCCTTCCTGCTTCTGTGCTTTTCCTGTATGTTTTTGGAAATCACCTCTCACTTGGCTGCATTTAATGGGAAAAAGCTTCGAGGGATGGAGGTGAGAAAATTCCCTTTTTCCTCTGATCATGAGCTGTGCAGCAGGGAGAGGGAAACAACTGCTTTAAAGACAATGTATTGACTTATAGAGCAGAGGGGAGTTAATAGATATTGACTCCCACTTGCTTCAAGTAGGTCACACAGTGCAGGACTGTGCTGCACGGCCTCTGAGGGCTGGGGGTAGGGAGTTCTTGCCACAAGGAGCAAAATTTTAAATGTTGTTATGTGTGTGTCATTCCCTCATGCTGGGGGACAGCATTTTCTTGTGAAAATTCCTAATTTCTGTAGAGCTGGATGAAAACCTGCACTGTTGGACTGCACTGACTTCAGTGGGCACTGTGGGAGCCCAGCATGACTGGAGAAGTGATCTGAGTCTTATCAAGGCTGGAGCCAAAATCATTCAAATAATCTTATAATTTACATTAATTAAAGCAGGAACATGGCAATTATCTATTGTTTATCTGGGGAAACTGTCTGAGGAGCAATCCTTCCATACCAGGGTATAAACTCAGTTGCCATGTAATTAAGTCATAGCTGCAGAAGCACTGAACAAATGTGCAACAAGATTCAGATAATACCTTAATGTGATAAGAAATACCCAGGCATTTAGCTGGCATTGAGGAAATTAGCCACACCAAATTAGATATCAATGAACACATTTGCTTCCATGTCAGTTACCACTCTGAGTACAAATTGAAACCTAATCAATTATTTCTACAGGGCTCTTGCATAAAGTCAGATTAGGAATTGAAAAAAATACGGTTATTTTATAATGTTATAAATGTTATTCTATAGGATGTGTTTCATGACACTGACAAAGATGATGTGACATCTCTGCCTTCTCCCCTGGAATGAAGAAAGAAAGGTGGAATAACAGCAAGGCACAGTTTAAAGTCAACACTGAAGGTAGCTGACAAAGCACTGAAGTTTTGGGACATTTGGCCTTTTTCTCATCTCCTGAATAGCTTTGAATTGCCTTGATTTTCTCCTTTGGCATGTGGAGGTTGTGATACTTCCATTGTAAGCAGCTCTGAAATGCCTCTTGATGGAAAACTGTACCAAATGCCAAGGATGCACCCAAAGCTGCCCACAGGCTTTCCTCAGCACCTTCTTCATACTTCAGGAAAAATTTCTTGGAAATCCTGATTAAAGCTCTCATTGCCCAGCGTCTCCACCCTGAGGCAATGAGGGGACTCTCCCAAGGGATGCACTCCAGGATCAGTGAGTGTTTCCATGTGTGTTGCAGTCCTTTACAATTACACAGAAACATCTAACCCACTAGGTTTTTCCATATGCATCTTCCCTCAAACACAGTGTGCTCCATGTATGATCATCTCCTAGCACTCCTGCAAGACCAGGACCCATTTTCAGTCAAGTTTCTCAAAAACACAAAAATTGCCTTTTAACACCCAACCACCACCTCCCTGTCTCTGTGAGGCACAGCCTCTCACTCTGTCAGTTCTTACAGGATTATTCAGAGTGCCTTTATTCATCCTTCAGAGATCACTGTCTGGCATCTTCCCACCACCAATTTCTCTCAGGGTCTGTGTTTTTCTCCGATGAAAAGGAAATATTTTGGTGTGTGCATCCAGCCTTGCTGCTCAGACAGTTTAATGAATTCGTCAATAAAGCAGCGACCAGAGAAGGAGAGGGAGGTGCACAGTCATTAGGATCCATCATTAGCATTTTGCACACCACCTCCAGCTTTTGTACATGAGCAATTAATACAGCAGCAAGTACCACAATGAGCTGCAGAAACCTCGTTGAGGCTGGAAAGTGTAAACAGTGCCCTCCACTTAAAATAATTGTGAGAAGCATTTAAGAACTTTAATGGAAAGCAACAGCTGAAGCTTCTGCTGCAGGCACAAAAATCCACCCCCAGATATGATGGAGAAACCTTCCTCCATCTTAAAAAGAAGCCACCTGAGGGAGTCAGAACAAATGCTGTTCACATATCACACAGTGAAGCAAATACCTGGAGCATCCTTCCAGATCTATATGCTACCAGCCCACCTTAATGTAAATACTAGGCTTAGAGAAGCGTGAACAGGGAGTTTACTCCAGTCAATTTATCCCCAGGCATAATCTAGAGCATCAACTGGTTTATTCTGGCTGCATGAAGGAGGACAGGTGATGTCTGATGTGTTGGTACACAATTCACTCACAAGGAATTCTTGAGCACTCCTGAACGATGGGTTGAGTTTTTACAAAAAAAATGTTTCTCTCTGTATTTTTGACTTGGCATTACAAACCCTGGTGCTGGATTTACTGTCCTGTAAGACCCTGGCTGGAGATAAGTGTGATAACAATATGGGAATGTCCTGTATGGCCAGAGACAGAGCCTGGCTCTGCAGGATGTGTCCCACATGGAGTCAGAATCCTTGCACTCATCTCAAACCTTTGCCCTTGGGTACAATTCTTCACCCATCCATCTAAAACACCTCACAAGGTTAAGTTTGCCCAAGGAAAGCACAGGCAGAAAGAGTCCTCTCCCACACCAGTTACCAGCAACTTTGTTAATAACACATTGCTCATGCAAATTAATTCAGCTTAGAGAAACAAGTCCTGATGATTATAAAATGCCGCAATCACAGTATTGCTTCCGGCCAGCTGAGAGTAAATTCATCAAGCATTTGTTATTTAAAGCTGCTGTGGTGATAAATGCTCGCCTTCATTTATGATTGTACACCAAGACAGAGAGAAAATGGAACACATAAAAATGACTGCATGATGGGAATCCCAACAGAAACCACCCGAAACAAAGGCAGGGAGATGGGATCTCTTCCACGAGCGGCTGAGCGAGGCTGATATGCAGCCACTCGTCCCCCTGTAACAAGGTTCTGTAGGAACAAAAGCAACAACAAACACCAGTTTTGCTCAGACAGGAGTCCTGAGTGTGTGCTCTCCTTGGCTGGATCTGATAAAAGCCTTATTATGCCAAGGTCAAGGACAGGGCTGCCGTGGTGTCTCTCTTGCCTGGCACTACACACAGCAGCTGCTCTGATTGTGGATGCTCCCTCCATGTGTGCAGAGCATATAAAGAGGAGGATAAACTCCTCTGAGGCTTTGATAACAGCCCTGCTGCTGCTGTGGACCTTTGCTCTGTATATGACATTACAGTAAAAACAAAAGGAAAATGACTCTAACAGTAAATACCCACAATTACACTGCACTAATTGTTTTAATGGGTTTATGTGGAGTCAACGTTTCAGGCAGTGCTGCCCATACAGAGCAAGTAATTAACTCCGTTGGTATTCAGAGTAATGGCAATTAAATACAATGAGCTGTTCTGCTAATGAATGTGGTGAGAGCAGTGCAAGGCAGGGAGAGTTAGTTGTAACTTTTAATTCGATGAGCTCTGCCCAGCTGCCTCCTGGCAAGAAGCTGATGGCAAGTCGATCAAGCTGATGGCTGTGACCAGTCCCAAGAGCATCTGAGGGTGGGGGGAATCCAGAAGATGGTCAGTGGCTGTTTTTCCACATTTGCTGCCAGGTCAGTGGCTGTTTTTCCACATTTGACTTTGTCCTGTGGCAGCCACAGGATATCTCAGCAGCAGCACTGAGCTCAGGCTGATTGGCTTTGTGAGAGTCCTTCCAATAGACAAGGCATAAACGTGTCCTTGTGCAGCGTGGGGATGTTCAGCATCCTCTGACAGGTCCCACGGGCAATGCTTTATAAATTCCCCCTGCTCTGTCCCTGGGCAGGGAGGAAATGCTCCTCTGGACTGGGCTGGTATATCAGAGGGTCCTGGTCCCAGGTGGAGGGAAAAACGAAGATCTAAGGAGAAGAGGAAGCAGAAAACCCTTGGACAAAAATCTCTTGGCAAACCGTTGTTGAAGACCACTGTTGTCATTTATCCTGGGATAACATCTGAGAAAAAGGAACTGAGTTCCCATCTATGACTCTATAAGGAAATGATAAAGCAGCTATCTATTTTTTCATTAAAATTAAATAATTGAATCTGTCCAGATTCATGTACTTTCCCCCCATGAGATATCCAGGAGAATTAAGTTTCAATTGACTTTCCAGACCTTGGTTATCATAGGAAGCTTTTAAAAAAATCGGGACATTTGGCAATTTGAAATTCAAATAGGTTTCAGTCAATATGTTTACTATTGCTAGACAGGCATCTTTGTCCCCTGGGTGTTTAATGCCTCAATAAGTAATTGGCCCTTTCATCTTTTATAGGCACAGAGTGAAGAGTTTATGGCTCATACAGTGAATTGTCAATACAAAGGATCTTTGCACCAGTTTTAAATAACCCAACTCCCAGCTCCATTAAATCCTGCTTAAAATTCCCCCCTCCCTCCACACACCCACAACCAGCCTTGAAGCTCTTCTTCCCTCCCCTGATTTCAGTGGCATCCTTAAAGTAGCTCTGCTTCACTCCCCAAGCCCAGACACAGGCAAAAAAGGGGGGGTGAACAAGAAAAATAAGAATCTGCCCCCAACAGACTGAAATTCCAAGGATTTCCAGAAAAATTCTTGCTATCCCTTTATCCATTAGGTCTGAAATTCAAAGTAGCCAATGCACCCATATCCACAGCTTTGTCTTTAGAGATAAAGATACAACAATATCAGTTTTGTGTCAGTATTTTCATGTGAAGATATCTTATGGAGCTACAGGTACATGAGCAGTGCTGTTATCAGATTCTCTGTTTTCCATGAAACTGCCACATTTTCACCTTCTTTAGAGCTGTGATTTTTTTCTTTTGTTATAAGTTAAAATACTTGATATTAATTTTCAGACCTGGTGCTGTGTTTCAGTCAAGAAAGAAATCTGTCGTTGAAATTGGACAATCCCTTTGTACATTGTGCACTATATACACATTCATGCCAAGTGCAAGTATTAACCTGAAGAAAATGGCTTTTTCTGAAGAAAAAATTGTTGTGTTAACTTCCAAGAAGCTTTGAACAGAAAGTTACCTTATTTCTTCAAAACAGGCATTTTCATAATGTGCTTTTCTTTCAATGAGCCAGGATTTTGCCAGAGGAACTCTTTCTCTTGGCCAGTTTCCAGTGAGGCAGGACACCAAGAAAAGCTGGTTTTGACCCCTTGTCACACACTGGCAGCACAGGTCTGAAGCAGCTCAGGTTTGCACTGAGTTTGTGTCAGCTGATGTAAGCTGCAGGACAGATGCCTTTGTGCAAGGAGCAGACTCTGGGAGGCACAGCCAACCTTCTGTATTTTCCTTTTTGAATCTGGTCCTGCCTGCCAGCTGAGGATGTGGAGGAAGCCTAAGATCAAAACTTGAATCTGGGTTTTGGGCTGTGAAGAGTTGTGTGATGTGCAGAGTTTGATTTAACTTTCTGTAATGATGGGAATGATGTTTCTTTTCTTCTTTGTGGGGTTTTTTGTTTGTTTGTTGGGGGGGATTTAATTCATCCATCACAAACCACCTTTTTCAGGGTAATTTTTTAATTCAGTCAGATCTAAAAAGGTTTGGGAAGTCCAGTTTCTTGGGGCCTTCAACCCAAAGGACTGCCAGGTGATTCTGGTCAGTTAATGCTGCTTCTGGACCACAGAGCTTTTTCCCTGACTCAGTGCACAAGAAAATATTGAGCCTTTCCACACTGGATTTACTCCATTACCCATGTCCTGGCATCTCCAGAGATAATGAAACTGCAGAACCTGCAGTGTTGGATGAGCACCTTCTCCCCCAGCTCAGCTCAGCTCTCCATCCCTCAGCTCCATTTCTCACTGGCCCTGTGGCCTGCAGGGTGGAGCAGCTGCAATATTGGGTCAGCAAATATCCTGTGAGTATTCCTTAGGGCTGTGTTGCAGCCCCTGATATTTAGTGGGTGTGCTCCCAGTGTGACACAGAGCATTTTGTCACTATCTGGAGGTGACTTAGGAGGCTGGACATTTATGCTGAGGTCTGTAGCCACAGGAGAGAGCAGTGTATAATCAATGACAAATGCAGATAAACTGAATTTACCCACTTGCAGCACAGGAAATGTAGAGCTTTCCTCTCTATATATGTCAAAGCTGGAGAATCACAGTCTTTGTCCAAGTTGAAGTTTCACTCTTTTTATTTCCCACTATGCTGGTACAGATGAAGGGAGTCTTCCCACATTCAGATCAGAATCCTTCACTGCTGTTAATTGCTCATTTTTATTGCATATGCTTTTATTGAATTTAATTAAACCTGGCCCACAAGCTTTGCACGTGCTATAATGAATAATAGTTAATAGGCCATTTCTCATTGCTTTTCATTCAAAGGATGCCTTAATGCTCTACAGAACATATTGTATACAGGAAAGATTTCTTCACCCAGCTGAGAAAGAGTCACCTCATGATGCCTGGTAGGAAATCTTCAGCAGTGCAAAGAAAATCCCCCTCACCTCAGACTTTACACAGGCACCAAGTACACTGAAATGGCCCTCGGCTGGGGATTAGTAAAGAGGCTCTGCTGATTGATATCACAATCTGGCAAACTGCTTGCAAAAACAGATTTGTGTTCTGTGAATGGAGAAAGAACTCAGTGTTACTTTTCCTTATCGGAATGGCAGCCTGTCCTCCTGGCAATGAGAGATCAAATGCATCTACAAGTTGCAACTATCTTATCCCTTAGTCTGTAAAGCCAGTTAAAATCAGAGCCCAGGCTGATCAGGATGAAAAAAGCCTTCTCTTCAGTTAGTCATTTTTTCAATCCATATTTGCTCAGCCCTCAGAGGAAAGGATAGAATATGAAACAACTTCCAAAGGAACAGTCCTTGTATCAGCTAAAATATTATAACAAGATGTTTAGAAACTTTGCTAGGTAATTTCCCAGCTGGTGACCCCACTCTGGGGCTGTGGCAGCTCTTACCCTCTGTTTCTGAGCAGTCACAGTGTGTTTATCCTCCTGCTGCTCGAGGTACTACAATTCTGCATCAGCTTCCCGTGGCTTGGCATGAGAAATGTCTTCTCCTAGGATTAGACAAGGCAAAATTAATTAATAGATAAGGGTCCTCACAGTGGAGACTGATTGACTTTCTTATCCAAAAGGCACTGCAGATTAAAAACTGGAACCAAACAACTCCCAGAAGACTGAAGCTGCTGGAGAAGTGGGAACTTTCATCCTTGGCAGATGAGGGAGACCCTCACTTTCAATCAGGAGTGCAGAATTCCCCAGTCCAGCCTGGCCATAATCACTCCCTTTGCTTCATTCAAAGCAGCACAAAGGGAAATTTCCTTCCCTGATCAGGAATGAGGAGAAGGCAATCACTGCCATTTGCATTCAATCAGATGTTTGTTCCCTGTGATAGAAGAGCATGAAGACTACTTGAAAAGCACCAAAAAACTGCTGTGCCATTTCACTAATTAAACCCACCCTTCTGCTCTAAAATTGATGAATAACGACACAACTTGACTCATAATTCCTTTGTCTTCTATTATTTACTCTTTTTTAACAGTGATTTATGGGAAGGTAGTGCTTTCATTATTCTTGTTAATTACCTCTGTTCTCTACTTCAGCTTGTAGAATGTAATTGCCTGAAACATAAATCTAGTCTTGCCACCTATGCTCACACATCATTAATAAAATTGTGGCCATTCCTATAAAATCTTTATAAAACATAATTATACGTGTGCCTTTAAGTGCCATGTTGTGTTGAAGATGCACCAAGCATTTTCGGAGGACTAAGCTGGTGCATGCATTAAACTTCCCTGTTTGTGCTCTGTGTTTATGTTTCCCCAAGGAAAAAGAAAATCCAAATAACATTAATTGGTCATTGTCTGTAGATCCAACTAAGAACCCTCCAGAAGCCCAAGCCCTGCTAAGTGGCTGCTGACACTTCTGCAACGAAGAAACAGAGGCAGCTCAATGAACAATGAGCTCTCCTTCACTCCCCACCCCTGGAAACAAGAATTTCATTGGATTCAGCAATGATCACTAGGCAAGAGGGCAGCAGACAAATGCAGCAGCTACTCACTCGAGTGATTATCAAGTTTCTTTTTTTTTGTGTGTAGGTAATCCCCAAACAAATTATTTTCATCCTCTCTGCACCAGATACTCGAGTCAGATGAACAGTGAATCACAGACACCTTCCAGTAGCTGATTTTTTACCCATTGTAATTTTTTAGTATTGCTTATGATTATAGGTAAGGAAAAATCCATTAGAAGGAGAGGAAATGCATTATCCCCAGTTTGTTGTTGATGTGATATTAGCTCAGTATTTGTCAGGTTTCTGGTAGTGAACAAGTTTATCTGCTGCACTTCATCTCTCCAACAAAACACTCAGCTGTATGAGCAGCAGTAATATCCCAGCTGAGCCGAGTGAGAAACATCTTTATTATCTCTCTCAACAACAAAACCAACCGAAAAACCCCAATTCATTTCTCGCAGATTCATTTACTGCATTATTACCTAAGTGTGCATTTGGAGGTACTGGATCAGCTAATGGAAGCCCTTCAGCCAACAACTATTATCAAGTGTATTTCCATTAACTTCCATTCCCCACAATCATAGAAAGGGCAGCCTATAAAACACTGCAATTGCATTTACAATTGTTAATTACTCTAAATTCAGTGTTTGAGATAAGAGCTTTTGTTCTCTCCAGGTTTTCTACCTGATGGATTGTGGCTGTTACAGCTCTTACTTGGATTTGCAGTGATGAGGTCCTGCCTGGGGGGTTTCTCCTGCCTTTTGCCAGTGTGCAAGATCCAAACCAAACCTTCCCAGCACTACAGCCCTGTCAGGGCCAGGACTTTGAAAACTCAAACAACAATGCAGATCTGAGAGGCACAGGCCAACAGGGTGAAGTCTGATTAATGAAACCAAGACACTTTCTCTGTCTTTTCTTATTCTTCAGTTGGATGCAAGGAAAAATATTTCCTGCCTGGGCCCCCCGGGGTAATGTCATACTCAGTAATGCATTTTGTCCAAGGAAAGCTTTGTAACTTGGTTATTTTGAGGGGGGAGCATGGAATATGGTAAGAAATATGGGTCTTTAAATCAATTTTGTAAATCTATGCCAGACTGGGGCAGGGAGCATGAAAGAGGTAAGTCAAAGGCCATATTCACCAGCAATGACAGCTCCCAGAATTAGGCAGCTTAATTCTTTATTTTTTTTTCCCCAAGGAAACATTTATTTCTTAAAATCAAGTCTATCTGATATAAGCCATGGACCTGAACCAAGTCCTGGGACTTCTGAATGCAGATGTACTGCAGAGGTGCATGTGCCTTCTGGAGATTTCAGACTCAGGGAGAGTGGATAAATTTCACTCCAGTCCTAATTTAAACTGCTAGAAGTGACTCCTCAGCTTAAAGCAGTAACCCAATAGGGTCAACTACAAGGCATCCAATCCCAATTTAAGCTAGTTTTGTAGGAAAAGTTGAGTAACTTGCTTCTTGGCAACCTTGTTTTTCTCCAGTTAGACATCAGTGATGTGTGCTGAAAGCAAAAATTCTGCCCTGGTGGTTGAAGGCCTTCCTTTGGGAAGTGAATCCCTGTGTCTCCTGCCTCCTGACCTCCCCACCAGCTCTGGTTTGGAACACAAGTGTCCAGTGTGGATGGTCAGCAAGGAAGGTTGCACCACCAGGGGCACCTCACAGTCAGACACTGAATATATTTTCATGCCAAGCAGGTCCCTCTGCAAGTGATTTAATTAAAACTTCTGAATTAATAAGCTTATCCTTCATTAGTAGTCAGAGTAATAAAAGCAGCATGGAGCTTCTCTTTAATGAAACAAAACATGCCCAAAAAGCAAAGAGGAATGTGGAGAAGCAGCTGTAGCTCTGTGAGCTGCTTTGGTGCATCATCCTAATGACTATCAGGCAACTGCTGGGTGTGTTTTAGGGAGGGAAGAAAGACTGAAAAAAGGAGTGTGTGCTGGAAATAATGGAATCAGCTTTGGAGGTTAAAAATACAGGGATGGCAGGAGAACACTGAGATCTGGTATTGCTCAGTGTTCTTTAAACCAAATCACCTCAGGTGTGCAGAGGTGACTGGTGCAAGGGATCTAATAATTTACCAGGAGTGCAGGGGAGCAGATTAGCTAAAATCTCTTGTCCTTTTGTCTTTGTGGGGAAAAGTCATAAAAACATGGAGATTCCCAGACATGGCAGACACTGAGACCAGATCACAAGGTTGTACATCAGGCTCATCTTTAATTCTGGATGCATCACACACCCCTTAATGCCTTTTGTCTTTTCTTAAAGTTTTCTGTTGTTTCGTAGTTTTGCCCAAGTTTTACAATCTGCTGTTACAAACCCAAAGTGATTGTATCTCCTGCACAGCTGGGGGTTCCTGGAGCCAGTTTTCTAAAGAAAATGTATTTTCTATCCATTGCCTCCATGAGCCTCCCTACTGAGAAGAGTTTATGCTTAGCTACACTGAGGACATAATAAATGCAAAAGAAAGGGAGGTAAAGGGAGGATTTAAAGACCTGTATCAAATTTTATCACTGGAAGGCCTGGCAATGAACACAGTCCTATTTTTTTTTTTTTTTTTTTTCTGTTTAGAGCATTCTGGAGTTCATTTTTCACAGAAACCTCCACATCCACCTAAGGGATATTTTTTGTTTTTATTTAAAGCACTTAAATGGGTGAACTGGTCAGACTCTAATTGTGTCTGAAAGGCTGCAGCTGACACACACTGGAGACTTAATTATGTAGTGTGTGGCTCCATCTGTCAGCTGCAATATCTTTTGTTCCCAAGAATCAGGCTGCCATAGAAGATGACGTGACAGATTCAATTTACTTGCACAAGGAAAAGAGTTATCTAGGCATTTGAATGATGCTGGAAATGAGAACTACATTCACACTCCTTGTGTAGAAATTGAAAAGCTATTTACAGTGGAGTTTGTCCAAAATATGGAGCTAAGATTGAATGGGTGGCAGTCAATGTGAAGCTGAGAACCAGGAAACAATTAATTAAAATATTGTCAAATGGAGGAGAGACTTCAACAAGACTGCCTGAGTGAAGATGCACCCATACACAAGCAGAAAAATTCTGAAGAGTGCTTTTGTCTTAAATGACTGTAAACAGCAGTTGTGCTAAAATTCAAGCACTTCTACAGGAAATTAGAGAGCAAAATGCAAAGATAATGAAATTCCATTTGGGAGGGAGAGGGGATAAAGTTTTCCCTTAAAACAGAGTTTTTTGACCTTTTCCAACCTATTTACTATAAATATTTTTCTAGGCTGATGCAGATTACTGTAAAACTCTTTAGACATGATGGCTGTAAGGTTCTCTTTCCTTCTTGCCTTTGCAGGCAGCTCACAGATCACATAGTGAGGTACACTTAATTTCTCATCATTTTCTTTAATACACACCTCTTCCATTTCAGTTTGTGAAGCCCAAACAGACAACATGGGAAGCAAAGCAACCAGTGGCAACGTGATGGAATATCTACAAAGAAGAGTGAAAAATACACTATAAGGGATTTTGTTATTTGCTCTCAAATGAAGCCTCGTTAATTAAGAAATGCTTTTCACAACTGATTTAATTTGAAATTGGAGAGGACCCCTTTCATTTGCTTATAGGCTGCCATATATTTCAACTGATGAACAACAATATTATTTTTAGCAAGCTATGCATTCATCACAGAGTGATGCATCTGGCAGTCTAACCTGCCATTAAGTCACTAGGCAATAAACAGTTTTGAAAAACTCCCTGTATTTATCAGCTTTTGAATTCAACGGTTGCCCAATTACCCCTAAAATTGTTATAATCTTTGTTTTAGGTGGAAAGCTTTTATTGAAAATATCTCAGTTATCTTCCATATATGTTCATCATAAACAACACCACTAAATCATAAAAATATAACAGCTTGTGATTAATCTGGAAAGAGACTTATATTCAGTTCTAAATGTTCTCTCATCCCAGCACCCGACAAGGACTGATAAATTGAATTAGCTCACTTAGTGCGAGCTTTGCTGTGAGCTTGCTTGCTAACCTCCCTGGAATTTCTATTTTAGCATCCTGGCAGAAGTGTGAAAATTCAAACTCCAAACCAGATTTTCTGAAAATGGCACCGGTTTGTGAGGATCTTACAGAATCCTCTATCTGCACTCTCTTGAACACCCTCTAACACTCATTCTGGACTCTGTGTCTATGCAGGTTTTACTTTCCAAAGCCCAAAGTAACCTTGGGGCCAAGCAAACCATGATTTCTCTGTAATTGCATCCTCCATCAAGCCCACAAGTTCTGATCAAACTGAACCTCCTACCCCTCTCTGTGTTTAGGTTTTCAGTGTCAGCTACAGCCATGCAGCAAAGAGGAGACACGAGCACAAGGGATGGGCACAGGGACAATGCTCTGGGCTGGTGACAGCTGCAGCTCAGAGCCAGGATCAGTAAAACTGGGACCTTATGGACTCCAGCAAGGATATGGGGATGCATTTTCCTACTAATTTGCACTTTGCAACTACTAAAATACACCCCTTCCTCTGCAACAGTTAATTCACATCCACTCCCTGTTTGACAAACTATAACTGGAGCTGAAGCTGAGCAAGAACTAATGCTGGTTGATGAGAATTCTCTGAACACTGACTGGAAAATTGCTCTCATTTGCAGCCTAACTTGAGAGCTGCTGGAAGAATGAAGTAAATCCAGCCATAAAACCAGGGTAGCAGTGCTGCTGGCTTAGAAAGGAAAGGCTGAAGGGAGGCTGCTGCTGGAGCAGCTGCAGAAATCTGCTCTCCAGAGGCCCTGGAGGGAGGTGCCCAGAGGGCCAGGGCTCAGGGGGCTGCCCCCAGCTCCCTCCTGGCAGCCTCTGAGCTGTGCTGGGCATGAGCCATTCCCTGCAGAGATCTGCCAGGGGACAGAGCCAGCCTGTGGAACCAACACCTGCCAACTGGCTGCAGCCCTGGCGTGAAGGTGCTTTTATTTCATCCCCATATTTATCTCCTCAAACGCCTCCCCTTTGCATCCTTGCCAGCAGAACCCCCCTAAGGAAACTTCGGGGCTGGTGGGGACAGAGCAGTGGGAGATGCTGGAGGATCCCAATGGGAAAAGTGGTGCCTGCTCTGCAGAGAGTTTTGTTCAGCAGCCACACAGGCACCTAAACACCTTCCACATGCAGATAATGATCCTCACTTCCCAAATGTGCAAATTGAGCAGAAAAAACCTCCAGACCTTCCAATTAAATCCCATCTAACTGACACCAGGAGGCTTTTTGACCAGTGCAGGGATCTGAGATATGTTTCACTTCAGTAAAATGGGTAAATAGTTTTTGCAGCACACCAGAAAAATGTAGAAGGCATGCAAACTTTTAAGTGCCATTTGGCATTAAATACTTGTAAAAGCCTTTTTTCCTTAGATTAATATCTCACATTTATCTGCACTATACATTTCAGAGACATGGTGAAAATTGCTTATTTCTAATAAAATGTAGCAACAGTACCCTGAGGAAAAATTACTGTGTTATGAGATATTTTCCCCCTCTACCACAGCCAATTTAGTTTTCATTTAAAATTCAATAACTGCATCATACTCAGAATCTTCCATGACTGTCATAATGACTTTGAACAAAAAGTGGGCTGTAAACAAGGAAGATTAGAAAGACATTATTGAGGTAATTTCTCCCCAAGTTTCTCTCACACAGTCAGGGATGCAGAAAACGGATGCAACAGTTACTGTGGGTATGACTTAGAAATAAGTAGGAGAAAGTAAGCACTTTGTTCTGCAGATACTTTGGTAATAAAAGCATTACTGCCCCCATTTTATTTGAGATATATTTTACTGCTAGGTGGAAGGGAACACTTTGTGGTTTTCTCTGAAATGTTGATGTAAGTGAAGCAGACAAACAGTTTAATATTGTTAGGAAAATGCCACCTGTTTGCTGTAACATCTTCTTTTCTTGTGTCTCCATAGGGGCTCTGACAGCAGCACTGGGATGGATCTGCTGGGCAGGGGCTGCTGCTCCAGACTCCCCATCCTGCACCCTGTTGCTCTTTCAGTAGCAAAATTTCAGGAGAAAAGGCAGAAAGAAGAGTCTCCCCCTTTTCTCCTTGCCTGGTGAGTGGCTTGTACAGTCCCCTTACATTTCAAGAACCCTTCTCTCTCCAGGGCTGGACAAGAAAGACACCTGAGGAGCTGCCTGATCCCCAAAGAAGGACTGAGTGCTCTTATTTCACAGAATCATGCAAAGTCAATTAAAAAAAATTCTGGTCAGATTCTTTGCCTCTTGACTAATCTAATCAATGGATTTTAAAATGCTGATAGCAAATTTCTTGGGCTTGCCAGGTAATTAAACCAGGGGAGGTCTCTGTAGGCCAAACCCTGATCACATTTATACCAGGCAGCTTTACTAGTGTTCTACAGACACAGGATCATGTTAACATCATTGACTTTCTTCCCTTTTCATTCATCAGCATTTATATCCCAGGCCATCTGTAAGCAGAGGTAG
Organism: Drymodes brunneopygia; assembly: GCA_013400955.1. Taxonomy (NCBI): domain Eukaryota; kingdom Metazoa; phylum Chordata; class Aves; order Passeriformes; family Petroicidae; genus Drymodes; species Drymodes brunneopygia. Next base: position 482,890 of record VZTZ01035209.1, read on the forward strand.
CTTTTTACAAAGCTATGGCATAGATGTCTTCAAAAAGTACAGGAATCTTTGGAAAAATGGACTATGAAGGGCAAACAGAACTTTCAAAAGGTAAAGCAAACTCCTTTAAGTGAGCAAGAAAATCCTGATGTGTTGCCTGACACAAACCCAGGGTAAGAACCAGTCTCTCACTGCACAGGACTGTCCTCAAAAGATAACCCACAACACGTATTTTCCACATCTCTGTGGTGGGGTGGTCTCTATCAGTCACCAAGAACTGGGTGTTGTGGTTCACTCTGTGCTCAGTGCAGTGCTGGATCTGTTATTTGCTACAAATCCTTCTCCCTAGTGCTCAATTATGAGGAAGGTAAAAAACAAAAGGATGGATTCTGCTTCATCCTCATGCCATGCTTTTGTGCAAGAGGAAAACAGTTGTGTACTTTCCTACAGCCTGGCCATGCCGTGCTGATTCAACAGTAGGGATTATGAGATAAAAGGATGCTGTTCAGACTGATTAATCAAACCCCCTTATGCTTGCCAAAGCCTAATTATTCTTTGATCTACATTAATGACTTCAGAAAGCATAGCACACCTGGTGGGAGTTCTCATTGGGGAGCATTTTAGACTAAAAGGAAAACTCCTCCCTGTGTCACAAAAACCTAATTTGCTTGTATCAGTAAAATCAATTGTTTTATACAGAACTGTGTCTCCCACAGGTACTGTTGGTTGTGTCGAAAGATAACATAGGCAGTTTTTACTTTTATTTTATCAGACTGGTATTGTTTGACAAATAGCAAACTCCATCTCAGGATGACTTGAAAAACCTCATTGTTATCACAAGCTATGGCTATCTGCAGCTTTTTATTGAACAGCCTGGCTGTAACTCACGTGAGCCTTATCTCATGGTTTCTGCATTCTCTGGGAGATGAGTGAGTGGCTCATACCCCAATTTAAAACTCAGCAAGAGATTAATTTACCAGCCAGAGCCAGAAGCATTCACATGGACAAGGATGACACAGCATCACAAAAGGAAAAAAAAAATTCTGAATAAAGCAATTCACCCCAGCTCCACTTGATTTAAAAAATCCCAACACTTATTTAGTTTTTCAAACTAAAATATTGAAAGCATAAAGTCTGTGCTTGTGCACTGGGAATTTACTGCATCAAATGATTCTTTATCATCATCAAATAGGGTCAACAGAAACACCTAAATATGACAGAATTTTCTCTAGCAAACCTGGAACTGCATCAATTTCTAACAGAAATTTTAATAATGGCATGAGTGACATACAAACAAAGAGCTGTATGTGAGCACCAAAGATAATAATAGAATAAAGGCTTAAAGAACAGCATTTGCAACCAGAACAAATTGTGGAAAACTGATAATGCCCACAGAGATCTTGTTTTGGTCTCCTCTATGGTGCTGAAGATAATCTTGGGAAGAAGATATCCTTTGCTTTACAGGAAATACATGCTCAAATCCCAAAGCCAGGAGTACAATTTCCTGAGCATTTGTGGACAAGACCACATTGACAACCCTCTACCTTTTGAGAAGCTGATGCTCCTTACTGAAGAATTTAACAAAGGAAATGAAGAACAAAGTTTTCACATCAGAAGGAAGTGCATCAAAACAGGTGTTGTCTATGCAGAACTCAGAGGAAGCAAAGAAACCAACAATCTGGTGCTTCTGTGGGTACATGAATACTTGAGAGGCCTGGAATAAATCAGTGCTGGAGTTTTGCAACAAGATGACAGGCATGAGTTGTGTTTGCCAGATAATCTTGGAATGTATCAGTTTCTCAGCATCACATGGAGGAGAGGAGCAAATCTGCGTGGTACCAACTGTCTGCACCAAAGCAGAACACATCCCCCAAGGCTCCTGGGCTTTATTTTAGGCCCTTTGAATTTTAATGCCCTGGGCACAACCTGTTCAAGGCACCCATGGGCCACACTCTGTGGCTGTGTGGCAGCACGTGGCCAGGAGAAAACGCAGCACCTGAAAGAGATGTTTTTATAAAGAATATTTTCCATCCACAGCCACGAGCCTTCCAAGCACCTGCACAACCCATATTGCATGGAACAGCCACAAGCCTCACCCTGCCAGCCCAGTTCAGGGGACCAAAGCTGTAGCTGATATCCATTTATCAGTGGAATTTCACTTGTAAGAGCAGCCATTCCTGCCCTGCTATGTTTGCTTTGTGCCATCATTTTCTTCTCATCAAGAAACAAACTCAATTATATTTTTCCATGCTCCAGGCATCACTAATCAGCAGGCGACTCCCCCAGTAAGCCCAGCCACTCCAAACACCTCCTCACACTCCCAGATATCTCAAATAAGAAGTGTTACTTCTATACCCCTCAAGGGGTGCAGGCACAGCCATTAATCTTTCTTTCATCTCACAGTAAGCTAATAAAACAATCACCTCCCTATCCTTGAATTGGGTAGGTCCTAATTAACATGCTAATTGAGCAGATCTTCCCTAATGACTCCCAAACCTCAGCAGTAATATGTTATTTAGATAGAAAAGAGTTATCTAAAAGATAAGTAGAATTAAAAAACTGGCAAGACAGAGCGTAGTTTGGATAGGCAAAACACTGAAATGGACATTTCTGCTGCGAGAATTAAAATTCCCCACCTGCCTGTGCTACAGATCACAGATCCAGCACCTTGCAACGTTCTGAGCAAGAATTATTTTGAAGGAAATATACAGCTGTAATAAAGAATATTATTCATGCAGAGAGAAAAACCATACGAGTAACCGTGACGTTCTTAAATATATTATTAAATCTGTTCATTTTAATATCTAAATAAATATGGCTTTTATTATCTGACACATAAATGTACAAGTAGCTTTGCAAATCCAGCAATGCCAGCAGCCCTGGCACTTTGTATTCGTGAGCAACTTCAAGGTGGATAGTTCAAGTCTTAATGGAATTAGTCCACTGGGGCTGGTATTGTGTTTATGCAGTTAGAGGCTCAATATAATCAAATTTCTCAAAGAGAGCATTTGCTCTCTTCAGAAAATAGGACTCAATAATAATTTAAATCCCCCGTTAAGCTAAAATGAAAATATTGGCAGATGCCATAAAAGCCATTGTTCTGAAGTTTTCTTTCATGCACACCTCGTAGGTAAAAGCAGAGTTCTTCTAGTAAGAAATTAGGTTTGAACCTTATAAAAGAAAATCTTTGGTGTGTATTGCTTGAGGAGTCCCTGCAAACCTGACCTTGCCCTGCTGCAGCTGTGCACGTGCAGCTCCAGGGAACACCAAAATGCTCTGAAAAGCAGAATTTCTGTGCATCCCACACGTGCAGCCAGGACAGGCTCACACCCCAGGCTTGTGATGGGGAGGACAAACTGTGAATCAGGACCACAGGGCAACAGCTCACCCTGATCCAGGCAACTGAGACAAACCTGAAACTTGGGCTCTAAGAGGAAAAAAACAGAACTTTTTTCTCGCCCTGATTTTTGCAGTGTTCCATGTTTTTACTTCTGTAGTAGAAGTTCTCATGCATTTTCTATAAACATAGTCCTTGTTTTGGTAGCTGGGCAAGATTGTTTTGAACTTCTAGATTGTTTTTCATTCCTTTCCCCTAAGGCGGAGAAAGATGATTGACCATGTCATTATCCTGTGACATTATAGAGGTGGTAACCTCATTGACCAATCCATGATTGTCTTAAGAAAGATATAAATAAGAGAGAAAAAAAAGAAAGGCAGGCCCCTTTTCGGTCCTGCCTGGTGGTTCCTGACCTGCAGCTGAGAAGTCTCTGTGTTTCTTTCGTGTCCGACAGTGCGACACTTTTTTCCTTCCTCATGCTTTTGGAGCACCAAAAATAAGAAATACTGGCATTAGGGCACCATGGTATTATTTTGTACAACTTTCTGGACTTTAGCTCCATTAAAAAAAGCCATGAAAAGGAGTCAAACCATTTCACTGAGATGTTTTGTTTCCTCATGCAGAACAGTTTTCCATTAGAAGGTTTTTTTACAAACTGCCAAAAGCTAAAATGAAATGTTTTTTCCTGAGTTCTGTTACACTTTCCAGTTTTGGGTTTTATGACCCTTGTTCATAAAAACAAGATTCTTTCCTCTTCCCCCTCCTCATTTAACAATGTCTACAAGTTAAAAATTATGTATCCAACTATTCATATGTTTTTCCTGCATATCAGATAGGGACAGGCAATGTAATTGTCATTACCCATGGCTGTGACAGACCATGATAAAATGAGTACAGCTGAGCTTTAAAGAGTTCAGGCCCTGTTTTTCATCATTGCAAATCCCCTCTCACTTCTGAAGGCCCATTTGATGAAGAATTTGCTGGTTTCATTTACTGGCAACAGCAGTACAAACAGTGCTTCAGATGTGCTATCAAAAGTCCTGTTAGGGGGTCAGCACCCTGCTCCACTAAAGTCAACAAAACATTGATTTAAGCAAAGCCCCAGAGCTCCTCTGGCACCACACTGCTGCTCTTGCCTTCACATGAGGCAGTTTATAACGCACATTTAGATAAAATACAGAACAAGAGGCATCAGTCTGAGCAGATAAGACTATAAAATACAGCCTGAAAGAAATCTATCCCTTTTTTATGCATGCAGCACTGAATCACAGTGGATCTGGATCACAGAGACACATCACTTTCCATATCCATTGTTTTGAACAACATCAGGTGGGTTTTTAGGAGCTGTTGACAGAGAGCAACATTACAATGAAAACACTGCAGAGTGCCTGGGGCTCACCTGTGTTTCTTGTTGGTGTTATGTGGCATCAGGGGGCTGGAGAGTCCCTGGGTAACATCTGCTGAGTTACAGACCAGGCTTTCATTTCAGAGCAAGCTCTTATGGAGCATTCTCATCCCTGCCTGATCAATGTGTGCTTCTGAGCACACAGAACTCGTTCACAGCACCATTAAAAAGCACCTGCTCATTCTGTCTTCATTCATCAACAGCTAAGGGGCCTGCCAGGGATGGCAATCCTGGATGGTATTTACAGAAAAAGAAATCTCCTGCCTGGATGAATTTATAAAGCTGACTCATGTTCCACCCAGGCAGCAGACATTGGATATTTCACCATGTGACTTTGTACCTGTAATTTTTTATCTATAAATACCTGTAACTGCATAGATACACAATTTTTTTTCTGCTATAGAACCTCTTCAGAAGACAGCATTAATATTTCTATGTACCACACCATGGCAATGTAGTGCAAAAGCTGGGCTTGAAGGAAAGGCAGTCATGGAAAAAGGATCTCAGACAGAGGCTTGAAACTAATGAAAGTAATGTAGCCAAAGAGCTCTAGGGTGAGGAATCTTGCAGGGTGTGATTTTCTGACAGAAACACATTTCCCTCAGCTGCATTCACATCTTCTGCTTGCTCACATCATGGTTCAGTGATGTAATTTATCCATCTTAGACCATACCTGCTGCAGCTGTTAGACACAGAGCACTGACCCACTTTAAATTTGCTCTGCTGATTCAAATTTTTTAGAGAAAGAGTTGACAGGTTCAGTTTTCACTGTCAGGATCATGTACCAGCTGTCTGAAGCACTTTAACATTTTCTGAGATCCCATATCCTCTTCAGCTACCAGAAAATAAACATAAGCTCCTTATTTCACATTTTACCTCATTCACTAGAGATGCAATTGCGTTTCCAGGCTTGGTCTGGTTCAAGTCCATGTGACTTGATGGTCCCATAAGAGCATGAATTTGGTCTAAAGACTGGAGAACAACCCCCTCAGCCTTTGCTGGAACAGTTCCAGGATGTATTGTCCCCTAAGCAGGGGGGGCAGGGGAGTGCTCAGGGTGGCAGCAAAAGTAATTTTTGAGATGTGGAGTCAAAGTCATGGTGAACAGACCAGACCTGAAACCCACAGGTGCTGCAGGCTTTGCTGAGGTTGGACCAGTTACACAAATACACTTTAGGTAATGTGGGCTGGGAAGTATTTGAAAGACTCTTTTTGAAAACAAGCCCTTTTGCTCATTGTTTCAGAATCGCTTTTCTGCCTATTTTCTTCTTTTGGTGTTTTTCAGAAAATCAGCTTTAACAACAAGAACTTCCAGCTGCCCGGAAAGAACAAAACAAAGAGAGGAAACTTTTGATTTATAACCTTTCCTAAACAACATAAAAACCCGTGTGTAAAACATCCCCTGATGAGACCTGGGTCATGATGCCACCCCTGCTCCTCTGAAGGTGAAATGGTTCCAGGTGAGCTCAAGAGAGAAAAGGCTGCTGAGCCAGCTGAGGATCAAACCCTGGTCTTTCTGAGATGACCTGTTTATTGAAGTTGCTGTGTGGAGTGTAATAGATCAGTGGGTTTTGAAAATTTGCTAAAGGATGTGTGGGCTGAAAGCATTGAGGCTATGTAAATGGAAATTTTCTTTCTAAAGAGTGAAATATGCAGATTTTGCTCATTGCTTCCACATAAGCGAGTGACCAAATGAAGAGAAAACTGATCAAGAAAAATGTATGCATAATAAAAATGTGTACATGCTTCATCTAAAATTCATTGCCTCCAAAGCCTCACCATATAATTACTTAATCTTGAGCAGCTGCATGCACAATAAAATTTGCTTGCACTAGGTCTGAACAGAATTAATTTTTCCTGAGGATTGTAACATAACCAATACCCTCCGACTGTTCAGCAAGTGGCAACTGAAAACACCACTGAAGGAACTTGAATTAAAAAGAACCTACTCAAACCAGATTGATTCTGAGCTGACATTTGCTGGGTTTAATCATGTACTTCATTGTAGAGCAGCAAGAGCCTGGAGAAAAAACAGAGCTGCTGCACACAGAAGTTTATTAATGAATCAGATCCGATCCCTGTGTTGCTCTGCTCAACAAACATGAGAGGCTTTATGTCACAGCTGAAAGATTTCATTCCTGCTGTGAGCTCAGGAAATCTGGGCCCCAGGCAGGAGATTTTAGACATTGTGCCCATTGCCATGTCTTGGTTTCCTTAGGTTCCCAAAACCTCTGCAAGTCAAAAGGCTGGGATCTCAGGGAGGGTTTGGTGCCTCAGTGTGGAAGGAAAGGGAGACCCTCAGCAATCTTTTTGGAGCAGAACTTGAAAGGAAAGATTCACTCCACCCTGTCCCTGCAGTAAAATCACTCCTATGCTGGCAGCAGGATTTGTTTCAATGTGCCTCATTTTTAAAATATCTGTTCCCATCAAATTCCCCTGAATAATGTTTATTCCTGGGTCACCTGCCTGGAAATGGGAGCTGCAGGCAGTGAAGTGACCAGCCTGATTTCTGTGCTGGAGCACTGCTGTCCTGTCCTTTACCCTGTGTCCTCACCAGCCCTCCTGCAATGCTGCTGCTGTGAGGAATTCCCTGATTAGCAGTGAATTATTCTAACACCCCTCTGCTTGCTGCCTGTCCAAACCACACAGCAGGTGACTGACTTGGTTACACTGGAGTTAAGAGACTGGACCTGACACCAGGCAGGTGGATGAAAAATTCAAAGTCCCAGTCTTGTGAATTTAAAAGTTTAAATTTGTGAATTTAAAAATTTACTCCAGTAAGAGGAGCTGCTTGACAGAGATTCAGCTCCCATAGTGAACAAGGGGCTGAGGGACATTCTGAATTTACCATGGATAGCTCTCCCTTGCAGCACCAGGCTGCCCACTGCCATGCTCAGCTATGAAATAAAAGAAGTTTTACACTAATCACAGCACCAAAAACTGCCTTTCCCCTCCCCAAACCCAACTGAGTTCAAAATGCTTGGGTTGACAGCTGACAACAGTTATAGCCAGACAAGGAGGGTAGTGGCCCATGTAGTTTTGTAATTAAGCTAGGTTTGCAAAGTTTTTATTTTGGAGGAAAAAACCCATCAGGATCTCTTATAATTGGAAATGAAGCTAAATGAATGCCACTGCTTTTATTCTGGCAGCTGAGTTCCAGTAATGCTTAGCAATTGCTGTGTTTGTAATGTAAATTTACCACTGTCGCTGCACTGAAATAGATTTCTCCTTTTTCCCTACTCATCAAAGTAAAAAATTTGCTCCAGCTGCTGCTGATCAAGAACTTGGGGAACATTACCCAGACTATTGGTATTCAGCACACACTGCCAGGTGCACAAATAACTCACTGGCATCTCTCTCACCCCAGCTAATTGAATCATGGCTTGATTAGGTTCAACAGACAGTACAAAATATTTTCCAAGTTTGAAAAGTTTGACCTACCCTGGATGAGTAAGGAATGATAAGGAACAACTCCACAGGAAAAATCAGCTTGGCCTGTCTCATCTGAATCCATGTTAAATTTGTGAGCACTCTGGTTTTAATTTGCTTCCTTCTTCCTGTTTCTGTTAGTGCTGGAAGACAAATGAGCTACCAGGTACCACAAAAGGTCAAGAGACAGAGCAAGAGAAATTTTAGCATAACTGGATTGTCTCATCCATTGCATGGCTCTGCAGCACACAGATGGGATTTCTGCTCTGGCTGTGCTCTCACACAGGACTGCCCCAGCTCCATTTGGCTGAGGAGGAAGGGATGCTGAGGAGGGTTTGAGCACTACTCCTCCAGGCTGCACTGTCCCAGTCCACAGAACAATGCTGGGGCTTAGAATGAGAAGCACAGGTACCTCCAAAGACAGGGAGAGTTGTTGCTTTGCCTGCTGAATTCAGCTGGAAAGGAAGTCACTGCAAGGGAAATGAGGGAATGTTACATGTGGGAAGACCTTTGCTGCTGTGTAGAAATGCCAGACCTTTTCTTAATGGAACCCCCATTTTTTTTATGAGAACAGAGAGTCCTTGTGCTCCTAATTGTCCAAAAGGTTTGTGTAATTGCTAGAAGATCCATGGAAATCAGCTGGAACAGTGGCTGAGCCAGATGAACACACTCTCCTGCTGTGTCTCCTGCTTTTCTCCTGTCCCAGATGACAATTCCCTGTTTGCCATGCTGAGCATCTCCCCCAGTCCAGATCTTGGCATGTAGTGCCACCTCCAGCACAGCTGCAGCAGCACTGAGCCACTGAAAGGAGAACTGCAGAATCCTTGCAATCTGAGCCACATCTGGGGGGGTTGAGAAGCATTGCCTGGAAAAGAGCAGGAGGTACAAGGGCTCAGTTTCTTGGTGAGCAGACATGTAACAATCAGGATGAAGGCACCTGAAGGGCTGTGTGAGGGTTGGCTTTGGGCCAGCACATGCATTTACTGCCTGGCTTTGTGTTCAGGATTGACCCTTCATCCCCATCATCACTGCAGATTTTCCCACCTATCCCCACCCTGCCCCTTCTCTGGATTGCAACAGGATTCACAGTGGCTGTAAATCAGAGCACACCTCCAGCACAACTCGCAGGGCTCTGCACAACCAATCTCTCATTCAGAAGAGCCCAGAGATTTTATTATTTTGTGAAATATTAGGCATTACATAGCAGGGATGAATTTGACTAATTCTGACGGAGTTGAAGTTCCATTCATTAGCATCTGTATAATATTTTCAATTTCCTTGTTTATTGAAAATTGGGGTTTCCTATATATTCAACCAGGGTACTTTTTATAATAGATATCAGCCTCAAATAATTGTTAATCCACTCAAGCTCTATTTAATAAGCTCTGGAGTAGAGTTTTCTCTTCCAAATTGGGTTCTGTTTTGGGCAAACTTCAGTGGAGAACAGGCCAGCTCTTAGCATCTAGCTTTGTTGTGTTAACTGCCATGTGGAAAAAGAAAAGGCCCGTCTCCTAAAAAAAAAATACAAATCAAGAATTAAGAGCTTTCAGCTGCATCCAGTTGTCAAACAGGCTCTGGAGTATTAACAGATGGAAAGAGCACACATTTTGGTGTGATAAACACAGAAAGAGAAGAGTGATGATGCAGAGTTAAGCATCAGATTCCGAATTAAATCCTGGTTTTATGTGCTTGACAGAGGTGTGCTTTATTACAGCATGACTCTCACCTGCTCAGATACAGTTCAGGGCCTGTCAGCATTTCCAGCCTGTTCTGCAGAGAGGGAAGGAGAGCTGGGCTGGAAACCAGCTGGAACCTTCCTTTCCAGTCACTGCTTTGGCACACAAGGTCTCCTTTGGGAACAGCAGTGTTTGCTCTGCTAATTATTTTTCCAACTAGTTTGACCTTTTTTTTTTTTTTTTATTTTAAAGGAGAGGTTGAAAGGAAAAGTATGTGCAGGTCATGTTTTCTACAATTTCAGATCACTTCTTATGGCTTGAGATATTTTGATTTTCAGCAGAAAGCACAGGACATGGAAGAGATGCTAAATACTGAAAATTGAGATTATGCCCCTTCAGGTAATTGATTCTAACTCTTCCCAGAAAAGACTTTTACGTTGCAGGCCACAAAGCAAGGACTAATTTGGATTCTTTCAGATCCCAAAGATGTCAGTGTGTACCAAATTGGTTTGGATCACTGTGGGCTCAAACTCAGACATATTTGCAAACAGCACACTTATTTTCACTGCTGTTTCAGGCAGGCTGGAAGCGAGGCAGTAAATAAATATAATGCTTCTACCAGCAACATTACTCCTACAAATTTTCAAAATGAATATGGTAATTGGAAATTGTTAAAAATTGATAAACACATGTGAATGAAAAGGAACTGCTGTGAGGCAATTTAAACAGAGAAACCATGGAACAAAGAAAAAGCAGTAATAGAAATTTTTTTGGCATGTAAGCAAGTTTTTTTCTTAAAAAGTGTATGCATCTACAAAACCAGAAGCTATGGGAGAAAGAAAGCTGGGAAACATTTGCACCAAGGGACATGTGAGATTCATGCAGCCATGTCTTTGGAATCAGAAGAGATGAATATTAATTTAGCACTAGCAGGAAACTGGTTTTGGCTCCATCAGTTATGCTTAGGCTGAACCTGGAAGAAGTTTGGATGGAAGACTTCAGCTTGAATTATCAGCAAGCTCAGAATAAGAGGTCTGATCCTGCCACATCTGGGAGTTTGCCTGGGTGAGAGCTGTGAAAAACCATCCAGATTAAGAAGCTGCTCAGCAGAGAGTCCTTATTTATGACAGCTAGCCCTCCCAATTGGAAACTGCAGCCAAAAAGCTGGCATGTCAAACTCTAGGGTATCTAAAGATAATAATAAAATAAAATAATTAATAGTTAAGATAATGAATAAAATTTTTTAACACATGAGATTAAATTAGGTATAAGGATTTCAGGAAAACTCTGCTGACTGCAGTACACAGAGATCTTCTAAAGAAAAGTCTCTCCTAATTGTGAATTCAGAATATTGGTGAGAAACTAGCACTAAGCTCATGTCACAAATTTGGCATGTACGGACAAAAGAAAGGAAGAGAGGACACAGCTAAAGGGAAAACTGAACCATCCCTGTCACCTTCAGTTATGAAAGTGAGGCCATAATCTTATTTTCCCTGAGAAACAAATATTTCTGGCAAGGTACTTAGGGCACCTGGGAAGTGGCTCAGAGCAGTCTGAACCCTCCAAATAATGTAGTGCAACATGAAACCCTGGAGGGTCCCTCTCTAGCCACTGATGTGATGTAGGGAGATCCATTTCACCATGATTCTCCTTGGAGGGCTATGGTCTGAGGACCCCAAACTGTAGGCAGATGGATATTCATTTCTCCTGAAAAGTTGGAGGTTTACAAACACTCTGCAGCCCTTCTGGGTAGGTGTCGTTTTTCATCTCCTTTGGCTGTCATGAGGTCCTACAATATTTACAGCAGCTCTGCAATATCTCAGTAACTTATCCAAGATCCAGCAAGTTTCTCCATCTGTCACACTTTATGTTTCCAGAAGGAGTCTCCTAAAGAAAAGACATTCTTGAATTTCTCTGCTCAAACCACCCTGACTTAAATACCAAACATACCCTTCAGAAAAGGCATAAAACTGCTTGTTTGCACTTGTAAGGATATATTTGTGCCAGAAGTTACTTTAGACTCTGATTCCATATGTGATTGTGCTCATCCTTCAACAACATTTTCAGATTTTTAATTGAGTTTGTTTAATCCGTTTAGAAGAGAGTTTTTTTCAGAAAAAGCACTCCTCTTCCAAAATAAGAAAAAAAAAAACAACTCACAGAGCCAATTAGGAGCCAATTACGGCTTGACATTCAAACTTTGCATCTCATTCTACAATTTCTTGAGAATAAATCTTGGCTCACCTCTTTCTCCTTCCCTTGCAGCCATCCCTTAGCCAAGGCCATTTGAGAGAGATAATTCAATGAGGGGTGAGGTAACACTCGCCTGAACAGAGACACTGTTTGAGGCTGCTGCAGATGCACATGGAGAGCTCTCATCCCACCCTCCCTCCTGTGCTGCCACAGCTCCTCCATCAGATGCTGTCACTTTGCTGAGGCACACCAAGCTGGAGCCATCTGCTTGCTTCAATTAATTACAACTTGCTCCTGAGATTTCTGCTGGGACTCTCCTTTAGCAGGAATGCTGAAAGGAGAGCTGCAAGCTTTAGGGGAATTGACCATGCTGCCCCACCTTTTAAACCAGGATAAAAAGAGATGTCCTTCCTAAATAAGAAAGATGCATCATTTCAGCTCCCTCAGATGTGGCTGGAGATGTCTTCCTCTGCAAATGACTTTTCCACTTGCACAAAGAAGGCTGGGAAAGGCTGCAGTGTCAAGAAAAGTTGGATTTTCAGCTGCTTGCTCTTTAATAAATAATGACAGGCTGCACTTGGAGTTCAGCAAAGAAACTCCACTGCCTTTCTGCTGCCAGGACATCTAATGCATAATTACAGGATTGGACACAGAGTTTCCTGACACAGCAAGGTTAGTGCAGTCATGCACTTGAAAAGACGACCCAGTGAAATTCAGGGTCGACAGCTGATAAGTATTAAACTGCTCAGGTGTTCTGCACTTGGGTTTTGAGCTGCTCCATTTGCCTGCTTTACTGGAGATGTGTCATGGGGAAACTGGGCACGAACACAGTGACTTTTGGGGGGGCTCATGGTAAAAGGGCAATGTTCATAACTCTGATAGGGAGATTTTTCTAAATATCTGAGTTGAAAAATAATAATATAATTTGTCAATATTGAAGCAAAACTTCTGGCTCAAAGCTTAAGAAATACCATGTTATGTCCTGTTTGTCCTCTCCTCCCAAATACACGATTAAGGAAGGTCATGAAGCAAAAAACCCCCTCATGCTTCCATGAATGCTCATGCAAGCATATGATGTTACAGTTTCTATCACAAAAGTATTGAGTCATCTGCCTAATTGATTCCAAATCACTGAAGTAAAATTTCCATCATCTTCTACTTCATCTGGACTGCTCTGTGATCAGATCCTGGAGCTTCATTACCTTGTCACCAGCCTTACGACCTGCTCCGAGCACAGCTTGACATTGCAGCATAAAGAACCAACCAGAATTCTGCTGGATTATTCCCAAATTCACTAAAACCTCCTTCTCATCAGCTGCAGTGTGAAGCTAAACAGTAAAGAGGAGGCTAAATTTAAGTGCTTCAGAGTTGCTTAGTGTCAGCCAGCCAACAACTCCTTAGGGTTCCTGACAGATTCACCCTTCCTTCCCAGGAGAGCTCAGTGCACTAGTTTATCTTAGACCAGCATCTGCTGGATCATCCCAAACACAAGGAGAAATCTAAAAGGCAAATCGAGTTTGCAAAGTGTTTCAGATTTGTGTCTCTCTCTGGTTTCCAGTCCCTGCCACAGAAGAAGAGAGCTACAATGCCCTGAGCTCCAGGGGAGCACTGGGGTTGCAAGGTGAAGTGAGAGCAACTCCATCAGCAGCTCTGCTGCTGGCAGGACAACCCCAGTGTCTCTCTCAGTTTGGTCTGCATGGCATAAGAAACCAGAATGAAAATCAGTGTAACCTGCTCCTTTCACACTGCCTTTGAGAGCCTCCTCCACCAGCAAACCCCGGGAAGTGCTGCTCTGAAATGCAGAGTAAGGAAATTTGGAAACTTCTGAGGAGGGCTGACACAGTTTATTCCTTTCTGCCTTTTGTTCAAAATATCTACAGGCATCTGAAGTCTAAAGGGTCATAAAAGTCACAGAACAAGTGCCACTTTAAGAGATCAACTGCAAATAAAGGAACATCTATCCAGCTGTTAAAATGATGCAGCCCATAAATGCCAGCAAAGAGTGAGTGTTTATAAGAGCTGTACATCTGCTGCTTCTCCCTCTCCTTCCTATTCTCTCTGGATGCCCTTCAGAGGGTTCCTTCTTGTAAAAAAAGGAAGGGGGGAAAAGATGTGAATGAAGAGCTTTAAATCAGAAACACAGGCTGTGAACTCCTTTTTGATAGAGCACAGTGAGTCTGACAGCTCACCTGACTTCTCTCCCCACTTCACAAAATGAAGAAGGTGGCAGGTTGCAGCGTTAGCACATTAAAGTCCATTCTTAATCTATTCTTGCCAAGCAGCTGATTTTGGGTGAACTTGCTGACAGCTCTGTAAACCTTTCTAGACTAATCTCTGCCAGTGACTGACATTCACAAGGGTTAGATGGCCAGATTACAGCCTTGGGCTGGAACTCCTTCACAGATTCACAAATTCAATAATCTACTGCCAACAACTTCATTAGAGAGTCATCTCCAGTCAGTTTAACAAGAATGTTCTTCACACTAAGTTCTACAATTCACTTTTCTTCAATAAATCAGGGAATTTATTCTCCCTGTCACACATCATCTAGTTGTTATTTGCTTGGCTTAAATATTTCAGCAAGTGCTTTAAGAACGCTTGCTGTTAAAAAATTCAGGTGGTGAATAAATATGCCAGTTTCTTATTTCTTAAGCCCCACTGATGCCAGGGACCAGACATTAAAGGCAACACTTCTGCTGAGTTTTCACCACCAGAATTACACATCCAAATTGTTGTCAGAGGGCTTAGCACTGGATTGAACCAGTCCAGTGCTCTTAGCACATCATCCCTTTAAACATCTGTAAATGAACAAAGCATATTTGATGAAAATCTGTCACACAGTAGTCATTTGCATTAGCAGGTTTTCAAATTTTAATGAGAATTATGTTAGGCTTTAATATAATAAAGAGCCCAACCTTGCCCACATGGAACCTAGGGGGATGATTTTTACACACAGATTAAGGAGTTTTAAATGAATGAAGTAGACAGCAGAACTTACATCAGGGATGGTGAGGAGAAACATCCATGGTCTAGAAATTATTCACAGGATACAAAGAACATAAGGATCAAGGATGGAGAATTAATACAAAGAATGTACAAGGAAATGTATCTACACTGGATTTATTCACATTCATATTGAAAAGAGAAAAAGCAGTAATATTTTTTTCAGGGAGATCAGCCCACACCTCATTTAAGTCCCAAATCCCTAAAGCTGGGTACACCTGGGCATTTGATTAGAGCTGAATTCAGTCAAAAAGGAAATGTAAGCATTACCTTTTGGGAAACAGCAGCTCTGTTGTGGCCAACGAATTGTCCTCACCTTAGAATGGGACCTGTTGATTCTCTTCCCAGTCTCTTGGGATTTATTTCCTGATGATTGTGGGTCCCAGAATGATACCCTTCATTAGTAGTAACAGCTTAATGAGTCAGATTCTGGGGAAAAAAATTAAACCAGACCCCCAGGAGATTCTATCAAGAACATACGGTGAGTATTAGTGATTTATCCCCTCTTTACCCAAACACAAACTATCCATGTGGGTCAAAACAGAACCACAAACATCTCTGAAGTCAGTTAAACAGTGGGATGCTTTTCATGTTCTCCTTTCCTGTGGGATCAGTCAGAAAGACAAACAGCAGCCCTCTGTTAGCAGCAAACAATCCTTTGATGGAGCTACAGGGGCTGCAAGAGCTTTGCCCAGCAGGTGCCTTTGCAAAGCACATGTCAGCCACCTTCTGAATCCGTGCTCCCACATGTGGAAAACAGCATTGAAAGGTTTGCTTCGCTACAGAGCAGACAATGAACAGTAATTTAAGAACCTGTTTGCCTAAACAAGACTTGGTGGAAATGAAAAATGACATTCCTGATACAAGGTAATTACTGTAGTTCCAGCCATCCAGTCAGGAGAGAGGTATAAGGGAATGCTTCCTGCATTTCATTTCCTACAAAATCACAGGTATTAATTAGCCTGACTTATCAAAAAGGTGCTGCCTTTGACATTGGAACACATGCAGATTTTATAGAGGTTTGTAACCATCTGTTTTTTTAAAATTTCCCCTGGTTTCTGTGACCTGACTGAATGGCCATGTAGTGCAGAATTTAACTGCTGAGAAATAGAACATTTTTTTTTCCTTCATCTCAGATGTTTAGAGCAGTAGTAAGGAAACAAACCCTGGTCCAGATGAGTCTGCTGACTTTTCAGCAGCAGTAACAATTTCTGTGGACATTAGCCAGGGGAAGTAAATAAGGGGCAGATTTAGAGCTCCTGACCCTGCTGGTTTTCTGATTAGAAAGTAGAGGAGGTGAGTTAAATGATCAGATTTAGGTGAATCTTTCTTTGAATAATGAAGCATCAAGAAAATTGTGATGCAATGCAAGATTGGCCAACCATGGATATTTTTTCCTCCTCAAATCCCAACACTTTTTCCAAAATAAAAGCCTCTCCTAGAATGACAGTGGGACTGGTAAGTCTGGCTGAGGGTCCTGCTCTTCCCAGAATCTGGAAGGCAACATCTTTGTGAGAGCCTTGAGTTCCTTAAAATGAAAAAATAAAGTCTGCCATTTCAGCTCATGTCCCATCCCAATCTGAGTTTTCATCTAATTATCATCACACAAAAGCAGCTTGGTCCTTCCCATGGGGTCAGGGCTGTAATTTTGCCACATCCCCACAGGCAGCAAATGCCACCAACCTCTGAATGTGAGCACAGCTCCACGCACAGAGTGGCACATCTGCCCCAAATCAGCTGCTGCACCCCTGCTTAAAATTCTCTGCTTTCTGTAAGTAGGAAAATGCTTTTGTCCATTCTGCCCTGAGCATCCCTGGATGAGATGGTGAATTTAAAATCTGTGCTGTGGTAGCCTTAATTTATCACTGGCATGAAGCCTCCAGAGATGCAGTGTGAGCTGGTGCAGTGCCACAGCTGCTGCCAGATGTCAGAGTCAGCAGCCAGGTACCCACACACTGAGAGTCCTTGCTGCTCATCACTGAATATTCCCCTGTCTCTCATTAGTGTCCCTCACAATTCTCATTTATGCTCTCTCCACCACACTTACAAGTGCCTGGCTGTTAATAAGCACTGTCACTCCACTTATTATGTTGCAGATAAATACATTGCAGTAATTAATAGAGAGCAACAATTTGATTTTAAAGATATTGACTGTGCCCCAGTATGAAAAATGACTTGACTGTCACTGCAAGCTCAGCTACTCCTCCATTAGATTAAACGTGCAGTTCGTGTGGGGAATCACACAGAAATCCCTCATCAGTAAAATTATATTCATTAGCCTGCAGTTTAGAAATGAAGCTGGTAAACCAACTTTATCTGCTCTCTGTGGGGTGAAGAGACTTTTGATAACAGCTTTTTAATTAGATGAGGCTCCTTAGCATCTGCACGCAGATAAGTGGAACTGCATGAATTACCTATACTTTGTAGAAGGAGATCTTTTGATTTGGAATACAACAACAACAAAAAGATTTTAACATCAAAAGTACTGGAGACAAGACTGCTTGTGAGTAAGAGCATCTGTATAAATTATAGCAGGAGCAGCTGCAGCAGAGATGAATGCCTGTAAAAACGAACCTACTAAAAGGAGCCTGATCACATCAAAACCCAGAAAAATCCAGTGACAAGTGAATATTAAAACTTTCAGCCGGTTCCCACTTGGGTAAGAGCTGCCTCACACTCACTTTTGCTTGTGGGACCTTGATTATAAAGCTTTTATCACATTTTCATCCCTTGTTAAATGATTTCTTCCAGGGGAGTTCTTTATTGGCAAGCCTATCTAGTCATTCCATATGCCAAGCAGGCAGGAAAAACTGCAGGAGAATGGAAAAGCTGAATATTTCATTCAGTCCCTGGTTGCATGGGTTTATGCTTCTGGAGCACTCAGCAGAAGATACAAGGTTTAAATAAAGCTATTTCCAGTAAAATGGCTGCTCAGTTTCCCCCTTTGAAGCAGCAAGTCACAGAACATCTCAGGTGGGAAGGGACCTGGAGAAAAGCTCAGTGGTTCTCACAGGAGCACTGAAGCTGGACTCCTGAGAAAACTCACATCAAGTTTTATTCACACTCGAGGCTTTCACAAACATCCCACATTCTTTATTTGCTGCTCTCTGTGTAGAAACAGGAGGAAAAAACAAGATATGGGCCAACAAGATACTTGCAAAGGCACCCATGGGAGTGGGAAAGGATCCTGCTCTTCATCTCCAAGTTTTGACAGAAGATTGCTTTCCATGCTGGCTTTGAGCCTCCTGTTTGCCCACACATGGAGTTTGTCAGGGTCTGGGCACTCAGCACCAGGAGATTGCTGCATTTGTCTGGGCCTTGGAAGATTTTGATAAGCACCTCTCTATTCCCACAAGGTGAGTACACACTCACTGAATCATGACCCTGATGTGTTTTTCCCTTCAGCATCCTCTCAGCTTTCTCTCATCATCTCCATGCCCTATGTGCAGAGACAATGTGCTGCTGGCACTCAAGGCCACAGCTCCCATTTCCATATTGAGTGTCCAAGGGCAGCATTTCCAGGTCCCTCATTTGTCACTCCTCTCTCCCCTGTCAGACCCTTCCTGGCTGGAGGTAACCTTAACTTTGTTCTGGTGTTCTGAAAGCAAAATGTAACACTCCAGCTGCAAAGCTCAGGAGCCACAACCTGGCACAAACCCTGTGCCCACAGAGGTTGGAATCTTCCTGGGTAAAGGGCTGACCAGCAGCTGACCCAAGGCCCAGCACTGAGGTGTTTTACAGGGACAGAGCTTGCACAGGGGAAGCAGAACAGCAAAAGTTAAGCCATAGGCTCTGTTCTCCACCTTTCCACATGGCTTGCACCATTCAACCTGGCCCAGAAACCACTCCCAGGGTCCTACACATGGCAATTGCACCCATTTCTCACCATTCTGTGAAAGAGGAAGATTATTGTCATCTAGGGGAAATACAGAAAATGCATCTTCTTGAGGCTCCAGGAGCTGCAGGATTTCTAAGGTCCAGGTCAGGATGAGAGTGGTTCTCAGCTCCTCATTGTGAGTTAGGAAGCACAAGCATCTTCCTGAGCAGGCACTCCTGTGATGGAGTGACTCACTTTTAACACCTGGATGCTGGAGAGGAAAATACCTGAGCTGTGCTTGAGCTGTATCCAGGCCCGTGGGAGAAGCTGATGAGTGGGACAGCTCGGGTCTCATCCTCACCTTGCTGCTCCAGAGTTACACCATGGAGACCTGCTGTAGGGAAAAATCAAATTCCAGGAGCTTTTTGTGCACCCAGGATCAGAATCCCCCCCTGGCCTTGCAGCCCTTCCTCCTGCTGAGGTTCAGATCCATTAACATGCTTCCTCCTCTTTGAGAGGAGCTCAAAGCACAGCTTTGTTCTCTCCTGAGGCAGGGAAAGCCTCCTGCCACATTGCTCTTCACTGAGACTCTTCCTGTTATCATGAAGTTCTTTTGAAAATTCTGTAATACTCCCCTGTCTGCTCAACACTGAATTTTTTGGGGAAAGGTCTTGCCTGGGTTTGAAATGATTGTGGGGAGAGAGGAGGTGAGCAGAGGAGCACACAGACCTTGCTGAACAAAGACAGTTCTTTTACATACCACACAGCACCACTGTAATTTAAATGATGTCAAATGTAGCTCTTAGGAGCTCTCTGCTCCTAGAAATAAACTTGCAGACAGTTTTAATACCATTCAGTTGTCAAACAAAGTAGTAATTTACATAATAGTCTACTACTGAGTCTGAGAGTCCCAACTCTTCCATAAGGCTCCTTGGCATAACACTTCTGCCTCCAGGAATATTTACATTATTTTATTCAGCACAATGCAGCTCTGTGCCTCCCAACGGATTGAGCTGCACCAAATGTATTTTCCTTGAAAATATGGAAGTCTTTTATGCTTTTTTGGCAGAAGAAACTCGATCACCTGGTCTCAGAAGGTTTGCAGAAGTTCACTCTTGGCTCCAGCACACACCAAAGCTCCTGCCTGCCAGCACAGTTATGGAAAAGGCTCTCATGCATTTTGCAGCTTCTCAGCAAAGGAGAGGTAATGAGCAGAGATGGGAGTAATTAAACCCCAAATTTGATTCCTATTTTGCACACTAATTCTGCTTTGCAATCCACATCCCCTCGTGCCTCCAAATGCACTGTGGCTGCAGAGGTTTTTGTTCAAGCAGTCGATAGGGAGGTGACAGCACTGACCACATCTGGTCCCTGCTGACAGGGGACACAGCAGGGCAGGCACACCCCAGACAGCTGGTTTCTATTACAGTATCATGTAATCTGATTAACATCTGCATTCTAAACATCCATAAACTCTTCTCAGGCTCTTTTTCTCATTTTCAGCAGCATAATGTGAAGAAAAATAATTAAAAAAAAAAGTGCCTGGAGGAGAGCTGAGATCCCCCTTGTTTGGGAACAGAGTTTGCACCCACACTGTTATTTATTGCTGGTTCAAGGGCAATGTGAGCCCAGGAGCCTGGGCTCCTGTGGGAGAACTTCTGCTGCCCTGAACAACAACGACTGGGAGAGGTTTCTAACATGATGTAAAACCTGAGGAGCTCAGGGGCAAGAGGAGATTGCAGGACTGTAGTGACTTTCTGAAGGTCACACATTCTGTTTGCACAAATCTCAAGAGTCCTGTCACTCCCAGCCCATTTTAAGCACAATGATATTATTTCACTTTGAGTGAAATTTTGCACCATGATATTTTGTATCTGAACCTACGTTTTCCACACAAAAGCAACGAAGTTCCTAAGAGCAAAGCCTATTTGAGAGATCCTATCTTGGTTGTCTGGAGTTTTACAAAAGAATCTTCTATTTTGGCAGGTATATGGCCTCCAAACTGTTCTGGACAGTGCAATTTCCAGGAACCTCAGCTAACCTGAGTTTGAAGGACAGGCTGCTGCCTTTGCCACTTCTGCAATGTATTAATGTCAGGAAAAATACAGTGATCCTAATCACAGTTTGGCTTCACACAGAGCAGAACAAGGGGGCTATAAACCAAAATGCTCTACTGTGCAGAATGGATTTTGAATGTATGTATTGAATAGTGTAACTATGCCAATAGCATCAGTGACTAATCTTAAGGTGAAAAAAATAAAATATCCTTCTCGTGGGTGTGGGGCTCCACCCACATATGGTAGAGCAGCTTTACAAAACACATTCAAGTTCACTGTGTTTCAGCCAGTTTTGTTCTCTTGGTTGCAAATTCTGAATTGTGGGATCATCCAGCCAGTCCCAGAGCTTCCCTTTTCACTTGAGCATTACATCAGGACAACTCCCTCCCCAACCCCCCAAAAGCTACATTTCAGCTGGTGAAAAATCATCTAGAACACTTCTCCAATGGTGTGTGCACATGGTTAGCCAAGAAGAGCTCCACTGTAGGATTGCAGCTCAGCTATCTCAGTGTTTACACTGATGAAAATCTAATCCTTGTTCTTGCAGGGCTGTCTTGGCTCAGCCTCTCTGCTCTGATAACCTTGCTCAGCACACAAGTATCTGCAGCTCCCAACTTTCCAGAGTGTGTGTGTTGTTTTGTTAGGTGTATGCTGAGCATTTTAAAAAGTGCTGCAGTCATTAATGAACAGAATTTCAATTTACTATCATCTGGCCATGTAAATGTGGGGGCTTTTTAATTCTCTGCTGTTAAAACCCTCACTCCTCGTGTTTCTTATTGGTTTTCAGGTGTTATAACTACTGGTCTTTCATGTAGAATATTATTTTACAGTATTACATCTTGTTCAAGTCAGTCTTCAGTTAAAGAAGGTGAAGGTAAAGTCCTCAGCCTGAAGTTAAATGAAACCATATTTTAATTTTCTTCACTGCATAGACATATAATGAACTTCAGGAAAAAGACATCTTAAAATTCTCAAGAATTTTCAAAACCAGGATAAGTAAAGCCAAGAAGACAAAAGAAAAGACACCTATTACAAGGCTCAAACAACCCTAAACACTAGGAATACTAAAATATTTCAGCCTCTGTCCCTTCAATTCATCCATTACTGTCAGAACAGTGCTCTGAATAGTACAAATATTTATTTCTCATTGCGATAATTCTGACAGAGTTCATTGCATTCAGCACTGAGGAGACACAGACAGAGATCCCTTGAAAGTGAATTGAACTCGTGTCTCCAGGTGCTAAATCTCTCCAATATCCCAGCATGGATTATCCATGCAAATAAGCAGCAGAATCCACACCTAAGGAAATCACCTCACTTTGGGTGAAATTCTCTCTTTGCCAGGGGAACAGGAGTATTTATTTTAGTTTGAAACAACTTCTTTCCTTTCCACCCTTTCTGCTCTACTTTCCTCAGAAGGGTGGGAGATCACAGTGGCACTCAGACTCCAGTTTCCTGGAGAAGTTTATGCATATGAAAAACAGGGATTCAGAGCTCACAGTCTGAGTACATCAGAATGTCAGTGCCAGAATACCCTGCAGGAAAAAAACTCTAACTTTATTACAAGTTTTTAGCACTTTCTAGCATATCTACACTATATACTGTAGTAATGTTCTTTTTTCCTTTTTTTTTTGTCTCTTACTGTTTGTGGAGATGGCAAAGGTGAAACTGATGCAATTATCAAATAAAAATTGTGGTTTAGATATTTTGCAAGGTCACCTAAACCTTGGAATTGCTGATGCTTTGGTGGAGACAGAAACAGATGAATCAACACGCAGTCATTTTTCAGAGTGTTCAGCTATGAATTGGTGATTAACCTTTGGAACACATCATGAGGGAAAGAGGCTGATTCTCCCTCTCATTGCTTTCAAATCAAAGCTGCTCATCTTCCACAGCCCAGCCTGAGCTACTGTGCTCAGCACAGGACTTTCTGTCTGAAATTCTTCATCCCATTCTTTGTAGCAGAAGAGACCACACAAGCATATCATCTTCTCCAGCTGAAACTCTCCCAACCAGGGAATATCATTTCCAGTGCCCACAAGCCACTATTTCAGTGTCCAGCTCAACCTCATTTAATTTTTCTTCAATACT
Source organism: Drymodes brunneopygia (assembly GCA_013400955.1). Classification (NCBI taxonomy): domain Eukaryota; kingdom Metazoa; phylum Chordata; class Aves; order Passeriformes; family Petroicidae; genus Drymodes; species Drymodes brunneopygia. The sequence goes on from VZTZ01035209.1 coordinate 505,876, forward strand.
GCATGGAGAAATTGCAGTGTGTTGGTATTGCCACATTCTCACCTTCTAGAAACAGTCAGCACTTGTCCTGAATTCTGAAATTTCCTAATGCTTCTTGTCAAATTAGATGGATATCACCTTCTCCTGGTGGGAATCATTCCAGTGGGTGATCAAAGAGAACCAGCACTGATCAGACATAGAACAGAGCAGTGGGAGCAACATCTGACACTGGCAAAAAGCACTGTCCATGCCCTGGAAGTGGAGACAATACTATTCATGAGTGGTAAATGGACCATGTTCCTTATTGGCATCTTCTGATTCCTGGTCTACTTGGTCTTCATGGAAATAGAGCAGAGACTTCAGATTCATAATGAATAATTAGGATTTGCCCTTTATACAATGAATTTTTAAGAGGGAGAAGTGAATTTGGTGTCAAAACAATTCTCCAAAGTTGATGAAAGTGACATATTTTCACCACAGCCTCAATTAAGATTGTTCACTCCTACTGAAACAAAGATTAAAACTGCACAATTCTTCATTAGATGGCTGACCATAGTGTATGGGGTCATGCGAGTCTGTCCAGAAATGCACTGGCACGTTGCTCTAGGCTGTGCTATTGCTTATTTTGGAGAAAAAAAAGATCCAGCAAATACCCCTGGAACACCTTCTTCAAACTCAGTCTTCTGGGACAGAAGTCAGTGAAGGATTGGCTTTGTACTTGACCTCAAAGAAGGACATTTGACTTTTGAGTAACCATACTAGAAAACCAGGTTAAGAGAAGAACTTTAATGAGAACCAGATGCTGTATCTGAACTGAATTTTCATGAGTTCATGAATTATAGAAACCCCAGGGGCAGAGGTGGTATCAAACTTATAATTCAATTTCAGTTGCTATTTCAAAGTCGTATTCCAGCATACAGACATCCAGGGGGAATCTGAACAACTTTTGTGAGGAGTTCTTTCTGTTGCATTTGAATACCCAATAATTCACTGATTTGTTTCACACCTCAGATAAGAAACCTCTAGGTCTGATTCTTCCTCAGCAATCACAGCAGGCAGTCTCATATCCAAACACCCTTGATCTGGGTAGATGTCACGTTTCACCAGTGTACACATGGTTAAAGAATTTGCAGGGCAGCTGAAAAACAACTTGTCTTTGAAATCATGCTTAGCCTTGCTTGAAACTTCTCCCAGCTTTGCTGGATGCTTTAAAAAATGCAGCCAACCTACAAAATAGTAAATAAAGGCAGGCACTAAACAGCCTTTTCATGTCTTTGGTAGAAGATTTTTAAAAAACATTGCACTCCCATTATTTTAAAGATGCTGTTGGTAACTACAGCAGGTGGAAAAGGCTTTTTCTGCCTGCAAATTTTGCTTCACTTAAACAAGAGAGTGTGTGCTCACAGAAACAAAATGTAAAGTTCTGGGCTTATTTATCTTTCCTCTTCTTGGTGAACTGGATCTGAAAGTGGCTGTTTGAAGTCAGCCCTTTTGTTCAAAAGCCAGGCAGGTACTGGATGAAGCAGGACCCTGTCTGACAGCCCCATTTTCTGCTGCCCTGCCTCAGGTGCTGCTGGTGGAGAAGCAGAGGCAGCAGCGTGGAGCAGATGGCCCAAAGTGCTTCAATTCACCTGTGGAACACACAGTGCTGTGCATCTGCACAAAGCTGCACTTCCAACCTCAGCCCTCTCAAGCCCAGGTCTGTCTCCTAAATTATTTATTTCTCATATCAAACTTAATAATAATGCAGGGAAGAATTTGGTTTTGTGATGAAGAGAGGTTGAACAAAGCTAACCGTGTGCCTGCAAGCTTTGCGGGGGCTCTTCAGCACACAGGTGAACGTTCTGCTGCTCTGGTAATGGTTGTGGGTAGTTAGTCACCAGGCATTAACCAGCTGCCATGAATAAAATCTCTGCAATCTACCAATTCCTAGACTTACAATCTGGGCTATGGACAAAAGCACTACCTTCTGGACCAGGTGGTAGGAGCACAAGATGTTGCAGTTTACTTTGGTTTTGTTTTGCTGAGAAACTGGCATTCTTGTTGTTTGGATCAACCCTAATGAAACATCTGCTAGGTTTTAATTAAAATAAAATGGAGTGCAGTTTCCTGAACAGGTGGAAGCAGAAGATGATATACCACAGAGCTGAAATCCCTCCATGTGTTCAGAGACTTTGCAGAGTCCCAGCTATGGCATCCATAAACCAGCCATGGAGTGTGTCAAGAACATTTTGATTGTGCACATGAGTCTGCTTAAAAAAGAGTCTACTTAGTCAGGGAACAGCAGAAAGATAATATTCCAGCAGCCCTACATTACACCCAGGTAATGACTGGTGTAATGGTTTCTTGCTTCTGATGTACTACATGGTGGCATTTTCCAATTGTGAGAATCTGGGCTACTCAAACCATTCACAATTAAAACTTAGACATCAAAATACATGAAGCGCATAATGACTGTGATATTAAAAATACCCCAAACCCACCAGAATCCTGATTACTGCTCCTATCCTGTCCCCATCCTTTGCTGCAAGGAGCCAACCCAAGAGGTTGAGCACCTCGAGCCAGCTGCCAAACAGAGAGGGCAGGATCAGCTGCTTCAGTTTATAATTTGTTTGGGCACAGAAGAGAGGTGGTGCTCTTCAATAGGCACCCCTGAACTTGGCACGAGGGCAGGAACTGCCATCTGCAGGGGGAAGGAAAGGGAAGGTAATGAGGAGTCAGGGTCATGCTCCACACAATCCTGGCCAGGCATAAGAGAGAAAGGAGGTGATTCTGAAATGTGCCTGGTAAGTGCCCGGTGGAAGACACAGTCCTGGTGCTATCATTTATGGACAATTTAAGTTTTCAATGACATAAGTGAGCTTAGTGAGCTAGAAAAGCAGGCCTTTTGCCAGGGAATGCTTAATACTGATTGCTTTAAATTAGGTCTGTCCTTTAAGCAGAGGCTTTTTATGCATTTACTGTCAGTGAGCCTGTAAGTGTTCATCTATTATTACTTTGGTGAGTACCTTCTTCTAAAACTGTGGTTCCAGAACTAACTAAATAACTAACTAAATATCACATGTGAAGGCTGCAAACCTCTCTCATTTCCCTCTGAAGAAACATGTCATGAACTTTTCCTGTTGCAAATAAACTACTGCAGAGATCCTTGGTGTGAAGCACGTTCATCAGTAGATAAAAGCTATTTAGTGCATGGGATATTTAGCTTTAATAAACTTTTCAGTCTATCAGGTTGAAGCAGTTCAATATTATAAAATACTCATGCAAGAGTTGCTATCTATACCCAAACATCCACAATTTTTTTTGAGATATAACACATAAAGCTTTTCTGATTTTTGCTTTCAAGGTATTAAAAGTCTTCTAAGGACTAATGGCTTGTAAAATTTCAGTTTGATATCAAAGAATAGGGGGAAGCACAGAGCATGCTGCATTTAAAAGAGCTCTTCATTTCAAACAACTGCCAGGACTGTAATTGTGTACAATGAAAGGTAACATATGGAGCTGGAAGTTTGACCTGCGAGCCCCCTGCTAGTTCTGCCTGCTCTGTGCTTTGTACAGTGGGTTGATTACTGGTTATCTCCTGTGAAACAAGGACTTGTCTGACATGCTCAGCCCTGTAATTTGTAAAATACCTCGAGTTTGTGCTTTGATTTAGAAAATGAAACAGCAGTGGTATGAAAACACATGAAACTTGAGTAAAGTTTTGCTTTCCAAAGGATGCCATCCAGGGCACTGCTCCCAGGCAATGGGTCGTGAAGCCTAATGAGGCACAAGCCTGACAGAAGTTGGTAATTGAAGCAATTTCAGAGCTGTAAAAATGGTCTGGAGACAGCAGAGCATTAAGAAGGAAGGATAACCTTGGTGTGAGGCAGGTCTTTACCTAACCCAAACATGTGCTGTCCTATCCAAGGGCAAGGAAGTCACCAGACCTAATTAATTATAACAGAAATTTGAGCATGTTTAAAAACATCTGTCTATGGTGTTTCAGTCCATGAGATCATCCAGAAACAAAGCCCTTGGAAGGTGGGCTGGTTCTGACCTCCCACACTGAGGGCTATTTCCACAACCTTTCCTCCAGCAACTTCACCTCCCAGAAGGAGTTTTGGGTTGAGTCAGGATTTTGGACACACCTCCCACAAAGCAAGCTGCTCTAGCAAAGTCTTTGCTTAGTTTAAAGCCACGTTTTCTTTCACTCTCCCTCTGCCATCTGCATTTGCACATCACATCTTCCCTGGCAGCTACAGACAGTGATTTTCCACTGGTTCAGATGCTCAAAGTAATGCTTGGTATGGAAAATCCATTTAACAAGTTTGTTTGTTTTTTAAATCAGTTTGGGCTGTCCTAAAATGTGGGTGATACACATATTAACATGTCACAGTTTATTTTTGAGTGTGAATCCCATTGCACATTAAACAAGAGAAGTCTCTCAAGGAACCTTACAGTGATGAAGAATGAAGTTGCTGTGACAGGAATATAGTTCCTAGATAAGGATATTTGAAGGTCTGGGCCTGTGTGATCCAAGTCCCTCAATGCCCTGACCCACCTGCCTTTGCTACACTCAGGTGTGCTTTGTACAACTACAGTGTTAAACCTTTGCTACAACACAGACAAAAAGGCAAGAAGATCATTTTGTCCCTTTGTGCTCATGTGTTGTGACAGTTTGTGAAGCCAAATGCTCAAGAACACAAAGAATGAGGTAAAATAATAATCATGGGGCAAGAGAGGAAAGGCAGGGATGTCCAGCAAATAATTAGACTTTTTGTGATGTGATAGCTGACTCAGAGTTTTTGTGGAAGTGAAAGCAAACACTCCTCATATTGCACAGAAACAGACACAGGTCTGGTTCATATTAGACAAGAAATTGGCCAGGGTATAGAACAATGGGCAGAAATAGGAGAAAAGATGGAAAAAAGTTGAATATTGGGTCTGAATTCACTTTTATGGCAGTTGCACGATCCAAGTTCTTGAGGTAACACCTATAAAGTAGAATGAAGACCTGAGGCTTTGCAAAGCAGCCTGAATTTTGGATTTTATTATGTACCATTAAAGTGTAAAAACCATTTAATCACAAAGGCACCCACTGTTCTGATCTGGAAAAAGAAGTAATTGCTACCTCTCATTACACAAGCATGCAAGCTAATCCTGTGTGGGGTTTCAATCTGCAACCACAGATGCTTCAAAGCAAGCCAGAGAAACTCCACAGCAGACAATTATACAACACTCTAGTGGAGATAAAAGTACTTTCTAACACAGTTAATGCCTTTTTTGCTCAGAAGCCTGATAATCTGTATTGCACCAAACCAGTTTTCTGTGCAACTGAAGAAGGATTTGGCATTTAAATGTGAAAACAGACGGCAAGTTGTGTCATCAGTGCTGCAGATAAAAGGGTTGTGTATTTGCACAGGTTGCAGCTCTCCAAGCTCCACAGGAGATTACAGGGATAGCAAATCCAACTGGCATCATTCTCTGTGTAAGAAGGGACTTATCTGGGAGACCACTGAGTGTGGTTTTCTTGTTTGAGGTTTACAGATAAAACCATACTTGCATCACAAGTTTAAATGTTTATATTATTTGTAACACAGGCAAGCAGATGCCTCTGGCTTCTTTGCTGCGTGAGCTCTGTCAGGGCAGTAACTTCTCAAGTGCCTTCCAAAATAGATGAATCCCTTTGCTTGGACACTCATGACGAGCAGCAGGGAACACTGAATTTAACACAGCTATTAGCAGGATGTGCTTCTGAATGCCCATTGCTTCCATTCTGTCATTTGGTCTTCCAAGTACTTTAGTTTAGAGGTCTTGCCAGGTCAAAAAAAAAAAAACCAACAACTTTTGGCTCTCTGGTGATGCACAGAAAAAAACCCTCAACTTTTGGACTCTATTTGAATAAAAAGTGTTCCTTTATGGGCAAGTTCTGGGATTTGTGGGAAGCACAGAAGGCTGGGAATATTTCACAAGTCAGGGATTATGTTTACTCAGTAAGACTGAAGTGGTTTAGGACACTCTGTCAGTGAAGATTTGATTCTCTTTTCTCACCAGCTTGAATAATGACAGTAAAATGAATCACCAGCGTGCCTTGTCACTGACCTATCAGGCAAGTTTAATATGATTTCCTCTTAAATATTATATTGCACAGGGCCTTGAAACATCTTTTCCTATTTATAACCTGTCCCAGCCTGGGCTAACCCTTTTATAGTTTGCCCATGTTCCTCTTCCAGTCCCATTCTTTTCCTCCTAGAGATACAAACCTGGAATCTGGAACTCAGAAGCACAGGCAGCTCCTGCCTTCCCCAGTGAGCTCAGCGTGAGCTTTACTTACACCTCTGCTTCCCAGCTGCATAAAAAAGAAAGAGAAAAACCCCAAAATCTCTTCAACACTTGCAATTCCCAAGCCTAGCACTTAATTTCACTAAACCAGAACAGATTGCCCTACTTTTTTACATCCTAGTAATTGTCCATTAATAAATCCTACTCCTGCTCAGCCTTATCCTGCAGTTACCCAGCACCAGCAAGATTAAATCCAAAATTGCTCCCAGGAGGGCAATAAGAAGGAAGTGAGCTTTTGCCCTTGGCAGATGTCAGTGATAATGGTGAGTGGTGGCTGCTGACCTACATCCATCTCAGAACCACAGGAGCTAAAGGAAGCCTTGAATGCCAGCACTTTGATCTGCATCTCTGGCCCAGCCTGTTGCAATATCACAGGTTTGGAATTAGAGGGGTTTTTAGTGCCAATAGGTGAGGGAGCCAGGGAAATTGCTGTGTGAGTAAACAAGCCAAGAACTCCTGTGCCGGCCAGCCACTGATCACTGGTGGCTGTAGAGAGGAGCAGGGGAGAGGGAAGAGGACACATCAGCATCACAACTGGAACAGAAAATCCCTTCCCACTGAGCCATGGCTGGAACTGTTCACAAGCCCTCTCGTGGTGCTCCCTGCCAGCTGCACTCCAGAGGTGTTGAGTCACTGCAAAGATGCACAACACAAGCTCTGCCTGAAAACAAGCTCAGGGAAGACAGTATTTAGTTTGATCCCCGCCTCTGTGCCCCTCTCACCTGTGGTGTGGGGAGAGCAAAAGTTACAGGAGTAGCACATCCTTGTCCCCATCCTAACCCTGAGCACCCTGCTCTCCAAGGCATGAGCGAGTCCTTTTTAAAAATTATTCTCCACCAGCTATTTAAAAGTTTGCTTTGCTTACAGCTCCCTTCTCTTTCCTTGTCCTCCCCTGAGCAAACAATTTCTTTATCTTCATTTGGTTTCACCAGCTTCCAAAACAAAACCTTTAAAAGAGCACCTCGACCTCCACATTTGTGCTGGCTTTTTCAAATCTATTTAGACAAACCGATTCCAGGTTCTGTGAGGACAAATCAATTTTAGTCAACAGACAACTTAATTTTAGACTGAATTTATGAAGAAGACCCAGAATAACCCCAATTTAAAATAAACCATTTTTCCCTGAGATAGTAGAGAACTTGTATGAAAATGGTTAAATACCACACATTCACAAAGGTAAAGCCTCCATCCCATTCCCAATATGCCACTAGAATTTCCACCTAAATTGCTGAGAGTCCAGAAGAAAAGTTACAAATCAAGGTCCAACTGGGAAAGTTTAGCTCTTTTATTTCCAAGCTGAAAGATGGTAATAAAGAGATAACATTTGCTTCAGGGAAAAAGCTTAGGAACAAGTGTCGCCCATTTGATCAACGTGCTGTCTACACTGTCTGCCTCTCCTCCTTTAAAAGGCTAATAAAAAATTATTTCTTCAGAGACTGCACACTGTGATAAGTGCCACAGAGCTGCAGACCTCTAGTGAATGTGCTTATCAGCCACTTACAAAGGGCATGGGAATGAACAATTCCTGCCTTCATCAGCAAACTGGGAAAAATTCAAGCACTGAACGTGCCAGGCACTGCCACCAGTGGAGCTGAGTGTGTGGCTGAAGGCTCCCAGGGCTAGCACTGCACCAGCTATTCCAGATAGAGACCTGCAGTGTAGCAACATTTAGATTAGCTTCTAAATTTAGTTCCCTCCACCTCCAAACAGATTTTGCAGCTCCTGCCTGCTCAGGTGAATGCACCCAGCAAGAGCAGCTGGTTCCTGGCATGAGCTTTGCCCTTCTTGGGTTGTGTTCTCTGTCTCTTTCTGTTCACAACTGCATTTTCCAGGCATTTTCTAATCTTTTACCCCAGAGCATCTACAATCATTGTCTCACATTTATATCCAGAGAGGAGGAAGAGAACCCATGAAAAATTAAAGTGTCTGATGCTCCCAAAGATGATCTTAAATTATGAAGCTTTCCTAGAGCAAGCACCATATTTGCTGTGGCACTGGAGCTCACAGGACACTTCCCCTGGAAAATATCACACAACATCCATTTAAACTAAAGGTCATGCTGAACTAAATAAGAAAAATGAGCAAAGATGATCAGCAGGAAGGTGGTAAAGAGAGCAGTATTCTGGCCACCACATAAAGGACTCTTGTGCTGAAGAATGCTGTATTTATGTGCTGCTTTTCTCACTAGTGAATGTCACCATTCCTAAGCAGAGCAGCTTAGCAGCAAGCTCCAGGCATCCATTCCCATTTAATGGTTGGAGGAGAGAAGGAGAGAGCAGGAAAAAAAAATAGAAAATGAAAGTAGGAAGTGATTGTTTCTCAAAAATCAAGGTACAAGAGGGCACTCAAACCCCACAAACAGTCATGCTGCTGTCAGCCCCACAGCTACTCCTTTTGGTACCTCATGCCCTCAATCATTCTCTGCATATATTCTCCAAAAGACATAACTCTGCTTCACATTTGTGTTTATTTTTCAAGCTCTATTTGCCTTCAATGAGTTCTAGCAAGCTGATCTTGGGTTCAAACATCTAGGCTAGGACTCATAAAACAGGTTTATGATTTATTAACCACTGATTGTGCCCCCCTCAGCCTCACTGCTGTGAGGTCCCAGGATTTGGCATTTATTCTGTGGTGTCAATCAGGACACTCCTCAAGGGCTCTGGGAAGAAGAGTGATGCTTTGCATTTCAAAATGTTGAAGGAGAACAAGTAGAAATGATGGACACAGTCTCTCTTTGTCATCCATCAGCAGAATGTTGTGCTAGGAGTCCTCTCTGTGCCTTTCACCCCATGCAGGAGCTTGCAGTGCTCTGGTATTCCCTGGATCCCAGTAAAACCAGAAAACTCAGCAATCAGAAGCCCCAGCCACACATCTCAGCTGCAAAACCAAACATCCCTCCTCTTCATTTCAGCCCTAGCCAGTAAACTTGGCTCCTTTTTCAGTGCTAAAACATGACTTTGAGGGCTTAACCTGACATTGCCTGCATTTTAAAGGGTCTCCCTGCCTGCCTTGGTGTAAAATAAAACTGTCAGTCCTTCAGCTGATGGTTAATTGAAATGGGTTAGGCTGTGCAGGGCTCTGCTGAGGCAGAGCCAGCTGTGCTTTACCCACTGCAGGGAGCAGGGCAGGGCTGGGAGAGGATGTTTTATGGGGCAGTGTTAATGGATCCACACCGACCTTGCTGAGCCCAGTGCTTCCACAGCTGCTTGTGGGATTGCTGCAACCCTGGAGCTGTTACTGCCCACAAACTGCCTCAGAATTCATTTTACTAAAATATAAAACTGCCCACCAAGCCATCACGTTCTTCTTTGGAGAAGACACAGGGCTTTGGATATTTTATTTTATTTTA
>VZTZ01035211.1:3803-17808 GCA_013400955.1 Drymodes brunneopygia
AGCACGGTGCGAGAGGGGAGAGGAAAGGCACGTCTTGTCAGTCCACCGGAAGCCGAAAAGAGAGCTTCTCCAGGTGCTCACCGGGTTTTTATGAGTTTTTTGGAGGCGGAAGCTGTAGTAACTGCTTTGGAATACCTCATTTCCGACTCCGCCCTCTTTTTTTATGCCGAGAAGTTTTGATATAAGTTATACTACCACAGAATAGAACTGAGGATTTTACACCTCATTCTCCATTACATTCCTGTCATCAGAGGGGTTTGGATCTGATCTTAAACTTTGAATCTTAATTTAACCAAATTAAAGTATTGCCATTAATTACAAGTATCATTCTACATTTCTATTTATTAGGTAACCCAGCTTTCCTGGGTTACCTTTTAGCCATGGGTTCCTGAAAGGAGGCAAACTTCTACCCATGGAAGCTTTTTTGTGTAACCTTCACTCCTACCCAGCTGGGATTGCTGCCTTTTACAAATACATGCAGGAGCTCTTCCTGCCTCCTCAAATCCAAGGCTTATCTGAAGGGATAAGGAGAAAGTAACCCAGACTCAAAGGTACAAGTAAAACGTCTTCTTGTTTTCTCCAATATTGCTGAATCTCAAAAAAAAAAAAAAGAAATATATTCCTTCAATATATTAACACACTGTGAAAATCTATGTGGGAGAATGTGGATAAAGTGTGTAATTTCAAAGTTTGCCCTTTTTTCTGAGTCCCATATGCTAAGTCCCAAAATAAAATTGCAACACGGGGGAAATGGGATGATAGATCCAGGACATGGTGAGAAATATATGGCTATTAATTTGTAATTTTGTTTTGCTAACTGTGAGACTAGAAGGCTCTCTGCACACTAAATAATGACAGGATTTGGAGCCATAAATCTGAGCATCCTTGTGCTGTCTCCTGCTGTTGAATAAATCTGTTGGCCTGTTCCAGGCTCACAGTTCTGCTGATGGTTTTGACTGGGCTGTTTCACACAAAACAAGCCCCTTTCCCCTCAGCTCCACGGAGATCCTTGGCCAGGCATGAATGGAGTGGAGTGGGATGCCAGGATGGATCTAAGGCATCCTCAGCCCTCATTTTCTTGAGAGATTCTCCTTCCCTAAGCTCTGCTCTCACCACGGCAGAGCAGAGTGGTCATTCCTTGGCTTGGTTCTGCCACCTGTTGGAGGAACCCTTCTTTCACAGCAGGAAACTCAGAGCAATCCCATTCATTACCTGCCCCCATTAAAGCCTTAATGAAAGCCAGGTTAGAGTGGGAAAACTCATTTTCACCTGATATAAGGGATCATTAGGCAGCTGAATGACTGCAAGGAGTGTAATGCAGCACACCAGTGGAGAAACTATAGACTGGCAGGAGGATTCCTGCAAGTCCAGGAGCCATGAACTCTTTAGATATGCACAAAGGGGGGGATTTCTTGTTTGCTTGTTGGTGGTTTTTGGCTCTTTTTTTCTCCATTTTGTGCTTTCTAGCACCTGTTGTAATGTGCAAAAGCGTGAGCTAAAAGACTGATACAGAAGTTGTACAAACACAAAAACAAGAAAATTGCAAAATAATCTTGTACTGGCTTCATCACCTGCTTCTTCACAGCCTTGAGTGAAACTGGCTACAAAAAGAATTCAGGCAGCTGGGCCATGGATATAAATTCCTTCAGGAGGAAGCAGCAGTGGCCATAGCTGGCCCTCAGAGTCTCATGTAGGGAAAGTCACACCCTGCATGAACACAGCAGGTTTTAAAGAGGTGATCACATGTGTTATCTGCCCCCAAAACACTCATCCAGGGGGACTGCTTATGGTTTTCCCAGAGAAAATCTGTTCAGCTTGCTCATAGATGGGTAAGTAGGATTCACAGCTGTTATTCTGGCACATTAAAGGTTGGTGGCATTTGGTTAATTTGCTGGCAGATGTAGCTTGTGGGAAGGTGATATGGTGATGTCAGAGCAAAGAGCTCAATGGATCTTTCCAAACTTTTCCCTTGCCTTGAAGCATGAGTAGCCACAGTGGCAGGGGCTGGGCCAAGAGCATTCCAGTGCTTTATTCCTTGTTTCTTTTGTAAAATTGAAACCAAAATCTGTTGACAGACACTCGAAGGATCATGTAATACATAATTTTGTCTCAATACCCCAGTGTTCACGGTGACAGCCCCATTCACAGGATGAATGCCCTAATTTTTAAGCTATTAAAAGAACCTGTCTATATTTCAAAACACAAGGCCACTCCCTTCCCGGCTTTTTAGAGGAGTGGTTGCAGAATTGTAGATTTGGGCCCCAAGGGAAGTGAAAAATCTCTTCAGCACAACCGGAGATGCAAAAATCAGTGGGGCAGGAGTGGGCCTTTGGTCTATTACTCATCTTTGGCTTCTCATTACTGAGTGTGTTGGGCTGGTAGATGCTGAATCTGAGCACCCACCTACATTTGCTGACCTGGACAGGAGTCTGGGGGCGACCATATGTCTTTTAAGACAAGTCATCTGTGAGCAGATGGAAGTGCTCAGCTGCATGCAGATACTCTGGGGTTACAGCCTCGTGCCTCAGACCTCGCATTCTTCACTCTTTTAGCCAAATATCTGAACCCAGTCAAAACTGGTGGCTGTGAATTCAGACCGTCTAAAAGAACAGAGGGAATAACTGTAATAAAAGTGAGCAGATCGTTCTGAAAGCGTGCCAAAAACACACTCCATTGTCTGGAATTCATTTGCTGTGATTTTGCCGTAATTAGAGCTTGAACATTCATTAATTATACTGAGTTTATTCAGGGGAAGTCAGGTAATTTCTGCCTTTCACAGTTGCTCATGAAGGATTGTAATTAAAGAGCCCTTGCCATTCTCAGTCAGACACTGTTAAAGGCACTTGTCCTGCATTGAGTCCCCTGCTCAAATTTGCTTCCACCTCCCTCTCACAGCTGCTCAGATTTGTTAAAAACTTCCTGTGGTTGTCTTTGAGGGAAGACTGACCCTGGTATTTTTTCCTATTTCTGGTATTTTTTCCTCTTTGTGGCATTTCTATCTTGTTTGAAATCTTTATCATACAAGTGTTACTTACAGGTGAGTTGCTCCAGAATAAATATGTCATGGAGAGAACAAACCCAGAAGTGTATTTTATTCTTTAACTTCCCCACATTTAAAACTTAATGTATTTTATAAAAACTATACCTATTCCATGAATTTTGGAAAACTCAGTAGCGCTGTGTAAAATTAGGGGAATCAGAGAGCTGGAAAACAGTTAAAACTTTTTTTCTGGTGATAGAGCTATTCCTAACAGAAGCAGCTTGGAAGGAGTAGTGTGGGGAAATTATTATCGAGTTCTAGTCAGATGAGCTTATTTGTGCCTTCCTCTGCAGCACCTGGATGCTGCAGGAAATAATAGATCAGATCATGGGTTTTATCTCTGTGACAGCTCCTTTTCTTCTGAAGTTACTGGCTCAAAGTCTAAATTGATATTTTTGAACTGAAAACATGTCTGAGGTCTGTCTCGAGCGTGCTCACCAATTTGCAGTGGGATTTTTATGATCTTACAGCAGATGAACACGTCAGTGTTAACGACTGGAAAATGAGGCACAAACTCTGAGCTTCATCCATAAGGTCTCTCTAATGTCAGCAGAGACAGGGAAGCAATGCCAAAAGAGAGGGGGAAATTATTTTTCTTTCTTTTAAAGAGCACTGGAAAGAGCAGAGAAAATTAAAAAGAATCCAGGGCACCTTCCTTGTTGTTGAATTAACTCTGGTACGACAGTGATACAGCTGCTCTTTTCTTGAAGTTCACAACTCCTGCTAATTCTCTCACTCTCTTTATCACTTTAAAGAAGACATTACAGCTCATCACACCCGTAATTCACTGGCTGGGACACCTTAAGCACATATTTGCATTGTTCTTATTGCAATGAATTCTAAAGGAGATGTTATAGTTCAACGTGCCTGATCACATTTAATCAACAAGCCATAGGTAAAAATCTCTGAGTGCCATGAAATGGATAAAAGAACATTATCAGTCCAGGGGTGGTGTTTTAATGAAATTATTCTTGAAATAACAGCTCTCTTAGGCTCAAACCTAACAGAGCACAGAGGATCAGGGCAGTGCTGAGGCACGAACAGAATTGCTGAGACTGGTGCAATTCACTTATTTTAAGGAAACTGAACAGAAAATGGTGATGTTATAATGTGCTCTGCAACAGGAAAAAATGGGTTGTTAGAGACTTCATGGAACAATTTCCAGTAGCATTGGCAATGGTTCTACCCTGACCCTGTGTTTCTCAATCCCCATCCAGCTGCAGACCTGTCTGAGTTCACATTATTCTGTGGTAGGGCTCACGTATCCCAGGGCAACCTGGCAATGATGTCATTGAGTACAGCAAAGGTGGCCAGACCTCTCTGGATGCTCCTGGAGCTATTTTGGAGGTCTGTGTCCTGGTATTTTTTCTCTGCATTTGCAAGGTGCAACACTGTTTGTGGTCAGCTGCACATGCTTTCCAAATGGTTTGCTGCATAAATTAGGCTGGATGATGTTATCCAAATGAAAGGGTGATGTGTGTGTATGTCCTTCTCAAGGCAATGGTTAGAACTTCCAATCACCTACTGTACTTTTAGATTTCATTTGTCTTTGGGGACCCAAACAGAGGCTTGAAATGTGAATGATGAGCCAGCCCAAGAGAGGTACTGTGGCACAACCACATCAGTCTGACAAACCCCAGAGCTTATTCTGTCATTTGGACAAGTGTCACCCATACATTTGAATGCTTTTCTGAGATGAAAGAAATCTTTCATCCCCTCGGGCAGATGAAAGATTCAGCCATTACTACCCTTGAGTCTGATTTGCTGTCATTCTGGCTACAAGGAACAGGGAAGTCCACTAGAAATAACAGCCAGAGCATAATAGGGCTGGGGATAGATTAGAAAGGAGTTATTGCTGGCGCTTTCTATTCTCTCTTGGCCCACACAGCTATTTATTATTCACTTTCCTCGGGGTCTGGGTTTATCTGATGACTGACATTCCAATACAAATTGAAATTTAAGCTTTGGGTTTATATACATAGTTGCCTCTTCAGGCTGAGGCAATGTGAGTTAAGGGTGAGTCGCTCAATGTCAAACAGAAGAGGAGCCAGACTGTGAGGGAAGAAAGTGGTATTATATTTGGCAGATGTTCTCAGTCCTCACAGAAAAGACATGACACTTACAGTAAGTAGAATTTCCCACAAATTAATGAAATGTTCTGCAAACTTTCCTGTCTGTCCTTTTAAGTCCTTGAGGTTTTTACACTCTGGAAATGATAACAAGCACTGGAAAGTTGGAGGCTGGTTAATGTTGTCACAGGAGAATAATATACAATGAATTCTGTCTAAATGAGCACCTGATATGAAAGACATACAATGATAAGGCTCAGAAATCCATATTCCCTCTCCACAGCACTGCTCTCCAGTGGTAATATTTATATGCAGATAGCCATGTAAATGAATATCTTATGAATAACTCAAAGTCAGGGAGAAAAACAAATCCTTCTGTAAATAGATAAAACAAATTACAAGATGTCTTTTAGGATGATCTTCTTTGAATTCATTGTGTTTGAGGGGCAGAGGGGGAGCTTGGCGTTTTGCAAATGTTCTCAGAATGAACGGAGAGACATACCTTCCCTTTCCCATCTTCACACTGAATTTTTTGTTTCATATGGCACAGAAGGGGATTAGGCACAATTTGAAAGTCAGGAGTGGGATATTTAACCTGCTGTGTCATCCCCATACACGATCCTAATGAGGATGGAACCAGCCCTGCTGGTCCTCATTGTGCTATGGAAATCACAGGCACTGTGGCAGCTGGCAGAGATTCCCTTGGTTTACAGAGAAATGGAAGAAAATCCCTTGGTCCTGAGGACCAGACCGTGAGTTTAACAAGACTTTACACCTGTGCTCTGTGAAGGACATGAGGCTGAATCCCTGGCATCCAAATCCTGATCAAGGGAATACAAAGGTTAAATTGGCTCACTGCTTTTATACAGGATGTATTGTCAGCTTTCATGCTTCTCTTTAGCTGCTGGCAGCAGTTGCATGGACAATTTTGTTTCAGCTAGAAAGGAGTTAAAAACAATTGTTTAGGTTGCAAGGTCGGGCACCAGGTTTAAGTTGCTGTAGGCACATTGAGTTGTGCCTGATGGTTCCTCCCTGCTCTTCCCTGAATGAAGAGAAGTCCTGGATGTGGAGAGGCAGTTACTGAATTATTCAGGTAAGAGCTGCAAGGTGGAAAATGAAGGCTTTATCACAAATTTACTTGTCTTTTTCACACCATTTTCAAACCCAGCGAATGCACTGCATCAGCAGGTAAAAATCCCCCTGCTATGCCCTCACCACAAGTCAGCCTTCAGATGAAAATGTCCTTGTCATGAAAACATCACTGGGCTTGGCCTCCCCTTAATGAGTGGTCAGAGAGCAGGGCTGTCACGTGGCAGCTGAGAAAGTTGAGCTGATGCTGTGGCAATACACATTGCCACAATGTGTTGAACAGAGCAATTAATTATTAGAGCCACTTCTCCCACCTCCTCTCACCTGGACTCTCCCTGGCTCAGGAAAACCCAAGCAAGTCATCCAAAATATGCCCTCCCCGTGGGCTTCAGATCTGGGGACCACAGTTACCTTTTGATCTCCACCAAAGCAACATTTATCTAAATTTACAATTAATTAATATCATGCAGCTAAATCTGAGCCCCGTGGATTACATTAAAATTTATCCAATAAGAGCAGGAAGCCTAATCCTCTGAATATAAATGACTGCATTGTCTGCAGGAGATTTAATTGAGAAAACTGCATCGAAAAGGCAAATTAAATACCAAGAACACAACAGATTTTCCACAGAGAAACACCGTGGGAAGTGAAAAACCATCTGTACAGAGAACAGAATGACATTTTTGCATCATGTCAGCCAGATAATATTTTCTCTTTCATCAATAACCTATGTTAAACATTTTGGTAAGACAGATAAATTAATGTACTTTTGACTATCACCTGACATTACTTAAGATGATGAAAAGATCATTGCAAACTCAAAACGACACATCAATTTTAAATGGTTTCAAATTTACATTATTTCTCTGATCTTGTCTGTTCTGAGACAGACAGAAATGCAGACTGAAAGGAATGTTATTTAGAATTCCTATCAAACTTTTAGTCTGGGAAAACAATTCTGGAGCCATAGATTTGCACAACTCTAAGTTTTCACACCACAAGTTTTCTAAAAAACATACCAACAGTATCATTAGGAATTCCAGTGAAATTAACCCTACTGTTAATAAATACACTTAAAAATTATGTTTCTCAGCATATGTTTCAAAACCTCAGAACTGCTGCCATCTGTTTTTGCCTGGATTCTGAAATAGCCACAGTCAAGTGATCCTGTCAAAGCCCTGCAGCTTCCATATGCCTTTAAATCAACAGGCAGGTTTGCACCAGGATTTCCAGCACCATATGGACTCGTGGCATTCTCTCATTGCTTCAAACAAAACCAGCACTTCAGGCTGTGTGTTCTGCTTCCAGATTCACAGGTAGCTAAACAGAAAAACTCAAGTCCTTCTCATTCCTAAAGGCTTTTAAGGTTAAAGAACAACAGAGGCAGCAAAACTGTGATATCCATGTGGTACAGGGGCTCTTGTTGCCAGAGTTTAAGAATCTGTTCTCAAAAGCAATGTGGTGTTTTAGTGTTTTTTACTCCAACTGTAGCTGCATCTTTGGCATTGACATTCCCAGAATTATCTGAGCTCTATTTGCAAGGACCCAGACAAGGTGCTGCTGTTTTTAAACAGCCATTAATTTCACTGTAACCTGGTATAATGCACCCCACACAGGGAAACTGGTTAGTGAAAATAGCTCTGCTTCTCTAAGCTGCCAGCATGCTCCTGGAGTCTGCAAAGACTCTGCAGAGTTAAAAATAATGAACTGAGGTATCCACACAATTATTTATTTTCAAATTGGTGAAGTGCCATTTTCTTCTCAGTTCAGGAAATTAACCTCCCCAAAAGCCAGCTTGCTCTACACGAAATTAATAAAGCAGAGCATGCTGGCAATAACTTGCACATGTTTATTTATGTGGGATGTCTCCAGCTAGAAAGGCTAAGATGAAAAATTGACTCAAAAGGCTGCACTCCGAGGGGATTTACTCCTGAGTTGGGCCCATTTTCATGTTGTTTAAACTCAGAATTGATGGAGTAAGAACCTCTTGTGAAGTCCATAAAAATTAAGCTCTTTTATTATCACCTCTCCTTTTTTTTATGCTGTGGCATACACCTAACACTTTCTTTTAGGAAATAAGGTGTAGAAATTTGCAATCCAGTTCTAAAGGAGAAAAGTAAGGGGGGAAAGGTGATGAGGGCTGCAGGGAATCTGTCAGTACCAAGCACAAGAAGCACTTTTCCCCATATCTTTTTACTGAAGCTCTACATTGTTAAACTGAAGTTGATATTCATTTTCAGTGCTGGTGAAATTTTCTCCCAGTTTAAATGCTTGCTGGGGATGCTGATCTGGGCTTTGCAAAACACCTACAGTGTTTGTAGCACTGTACCCTCTAATGAATATCCCTTAACACCTGAAATTTAAACTGATGTACTCCAAAATTAACTCTCTTTATCAGCCTGATTTAAATTTGATGTGGAGACTGGCTGTGAGAGAATGATTTCCCTGGGATGCTTTTCCTGCTTTCTTGTTTCTCCCCTTGGGGAATACCCATTAACAACAACCCCAGCTTGTATTTATAACAGGTCTGTTAGTTCTGTTTCTTCACTCATGGCTTCTCTTTGTTGGCACCATTCAGGATACAGGATTTACCAAAATTTTAGCATCAAACTTGGCTTTGAAAAACCATATCAGCACAGTGCTGACGTGCCTGTGCTGGGTGCTTGCCTTCTGTGGGGTGCTGCCCAGGATGTGCCAGCAAAAACAGGCTGCTCAAAGCAGATGTGAGGATCTTAGGCAGAAAAATGTCTTCAGGGTGAAGGGATTATGCTGATGGCATCTTCCCAGTAAGAAACTGGCAATTGTACCTGAGTCCTTTCTGCCCTTCTCACCTTACAGGTGAGATATCCACAGAACGATGGATGTCCTTGGCACTCGCAGCAATTTGGTTCTTGATGCTGGAGAGAGAGAAACTGGCAAAGAGTGAATTTCAGAGCTGCAGAAGGCAAAATAACATTAATTTGGGGCCACACTGGATGCTTTCTGGGACCTTTGAGTCCTGTTGAAAAGGGGGCATTCAGTTGCTGTCCTACAAGTAACTTCTCAGATTTAGCACCAGGCACAGACAGAAATGTCAGCCCATGCAGAGAGTGGATTTCAGGGTGGAGACAAGACAGAGAGCATTTCCTACACCCTCAGAGTGCCACCCTCTTCTACTTTTCCCTCCCTTAATTACACTGAGGACTGGAGTCTTTTATACAAAATAATTCCAGCTGACTGCCCTCTCAAAATGAATCCAGTTCATCCCAAATTACCACTCTGTCAAAATTCCTAAGTGTAATAAAATCGCAGGGGTTTCATTACCTTGGAGGGGCAGTAGTGTGTGTACCAGGTCTGGCCCATTTTGGCTTTGAAATGTGTCCCGTTGAAAGCCTCATAAATGCAGCCGTCATCCTGTCAGAAAAGATGTCTGTGCAGCAGAAACAGGTGCTGCTTTGCCTGCAGCTGCACAGACTCAGGAGTCATTCAGAGGCAAAATTGCCATGGGACTGAGCACACATCCACACCTCCAGCTCAGGTGCTGGGGATGCTTCAGGCCTGGTGTGTGTGGGAAGAGCTCAGAAGTGCTTTGTCGCCCTGCTTTTTGCAGGGTTCCATGATTTGTAACATTGTACCAGTAGTTTCCCATGATTTTTCTGTAAATATGGTCCTTGTTTTTTCTTAACAAGCCGGGATTGTTTTGCACTTGTGGAATTGTTTTTCATTCCTTTCCCTGGGGTGGAGAAAGATGATTGACCATGTCTTTGTCCTGTAAACTTTCAGAGGTGTTAATCCCTCTCACCAATCCTTGATTGTCTTTGGTAACATATAAAAATAAGAGAATAAAGAAGGGCAGGGCCTCTTTTGGCCAGTCCTGCCTGGAGATTCACCTGCTGCTCTGAGACCTGCGTGTTTCTTCTGTTGCCAGCTGTACAACAGTGCTTCTGCCCTGTCCTTGGCTGCCTTTGCAGGGGGGTTATTCTCCTTCTCTCACAAAACTGGGAGTCCGAGAGGTGGCTGGGTTCACCAGGGGTGTGTAGCCAGGAGCTGAGAGGACAAGGAGCGAAACAGGGATGAACCTGTAAGAGCCACGAGTGTTTCTCCTCTTGCCTGCTGTGGCTGCAACCACCCCTCTGACCAGCTCTGTTCTCTCATCTGAGCCAACCTCACAAGCCTTGTGTTCTGTTGCGTCCCACTGGAGTTGCACAAACATGATTTCAAATGATTCTCTTCTCTTCTCCAGCTGGAAGGGTTTAATTTTGTGCCCAAGGTGCCTAAAGCAGCCTCGATAAATGTTAGTATTTGTTGTGCTGCACAATGCAGCGAACAACATCACCTCCTTCTGCTGTCACACACTCTAAATAAGAAAGGGCCTCTTCTGCCCCTTTTCTGAAGCAGGGAATGAGGGCAGAGAAAGTGGGATTAGCCTGAGGCTAAGGAAAAGCTAACAGCCCAGTACAGACGGGTCTGAGACCAAGGCCTTGGCAGGGAATGTCTAACTAAGGATTAAAAGGTCATAAATACCCAACCACTGAATGCTGTTTTTTCCTGGAGCTGCCTGAAACCAGGATATGCAAAGAACGTATGCATACATCAGGATGTTCTAATAGTTAGTTTTACTCCAGAAATTCGGATTAGCTTTTGGCAGGGTCTTTGATTTCCTCTTGAACTGAATTCATGTGACTGCCAGGAAAGACAGTTCAGTTTCATTTTGCCTGAAGTCAAGACAACTACTGACTTCAAAAACAGAAGCAGGCCCCAATTAACAGAAGCCATGGAGCTCATCCCTGAGCAAAATTATCATTGTTAATGCACTTCCATTGAGGGCTTGGACCACCATTAGTGCTTGGTTTTCAGAGTTCAGTCCAGTTAGGAGGATAACTTAACACCAAGTATTAGACAGCAAAATTAAACAGAAAGTCTGATTTTCAAAAATCATGACTTTTGAATTTTCAAAAATTTCAGACATAGTTTTCAACTCCACTCTTTTTAGAAACACTGTCTTTCATGTAGTTTCCTTTATAATGATTTAATCTGCAGAGAAATTTAATTCATTCTCCTTGATACCCTTCCTGCAAGTCTTGGTCAGAATGTTCTCACAAGCAGCCTTAGACACTAGCATTTAAAAATCCTCCAGGTCTTTAATACTGTCAAGGTGTTGAAGATATGTTTCTTGGTGTGGAACAGATAATGCATCCCTGAATTTTGAACTTTATGGGGTGCATTTTATTTACTGCTTTCAAATGGAAAAGATTCCTGTTGTGTAGGGCCAGATTTCAAACACTGTGAAACCTGGAGATATTGAGATTTTAAGGAGTTAGAAAGTCTTTTGTTGTTTTTTTTTTTAAAGAACTGAATGAAAAATTAGACTGAAATCAACCCTGAAGGACAGTAGGGAAAGCCCTACATTTTTCAGTGAGTCCAGATCCTGCTCAGTTAAGCAGCACAGTTCAGTCCTGTGATAGATGCAGAAAAGCCCTAAAGCATGCAGAGCTATGGGAAAGATGCTGGCTCTCACTTCCCTGCCTTCATGTGCATCCCTCAGAGGCTCCCTGACCTTCAGCAATTCCTCAGATAATTAAATCATGAATATTTTGTTCTTGTGATATGCCGGAGCCTAACAAATCAGCTTCTTCAAAAACCTGTATGGTTAATGGATTAAAGAAAGAAATTCAGCCTAATATCTATAATTCTCTTAGTGATATTGAATGCAGAAGTACTGGCTAACCTATCCCTTAATTTGCAAGCTCTTTTATCAGTACTAATTGCATTTTTCCCCTGTAAAACTAGGCAATTGGATGAAAAGCAGATATACTTGTGTTCTAATTGGCAAAACATTGATTGCATAGTTCACTGTACATGTTTCCCTATTTTTGTAAATAGATAATGAATCAGCACCAGATAATTACAACTGAGTTCCAAAGTTGGGTTTTTTTCTACATTGGGGTATTCTCTTTTCCTGGTTTCCCTTAGCTGATTTTCCCCCTCTAGTCTTCAGGCTGATCTGTGGGTAAACCTTTTGGTTACATTGGGCATGATTCTCCTTCTTGGTGCTCCCAGGAGCTTGGGATGAGATTAATTTATCCTAACATTTGCACATAAAAAATGAGACGTCTGCAGTGAGGGAGCCAAAGTAGAGCAGGATCTCTTTTTATAGTCATTGGAGAGAAATATATATGTAAAATTTTGCCCAGTCCCCCTGTGTCCAGGAATATGCTTTAGACTGTAATGCAGGCATTCAGGAAGATTTAATTGCCAATCCTGGAATTTGGCAGGGCTGAGGAATTGATGGCTGTGCTTACACTGAATGTGCTGTGAGCATTAAGGATAACATGAGATAATGGCTCTTCCTCTCCACTCAGCTGCAGCAGGGCTTCCCCCAGCAGATGCTGCAGGGCACACTTGGTTTCAGAAGCAAGTGTTGCCTCCTGTAAAACCAGTATCCAACACCTCTGAGAGACAGAGGTTCAACTGGAACATGTTCTGCATCAGCATGGACCAGCTAAGGGGTGCATAAAATTACTTCTGCCTTTTAGCAAATGCACCAGAATCAGCTTACCCACTCTGAACTTCATTGTTGTGTGCTCTGCAGCTCTTATCTGCACAGCCCTGTTATGTGTTAGGCACTAAATTTGCCTAAATTTAAAAAGAATTGAGTACCTGAAGGTGAAAGCAATGCTTGATCAGTTCTACCACAATCAACAGAATTATTCCCAAGATATTAAATTGTCATTTCCTGGATTGTTCTTCTGACAGCCTTAAAGCTGTGCACTGCTGCTTTGGAGAAAACAGATTCTGAATTTAGATTATAAATTCATTTTAGTAAAAATCATTGTGCCAAACCAGGCCATTACTCAATATGGTTCCACAGGAAGGACCTGTTTCTCAGGCTTTAAACTGTGGAGTTGAACAGGTTTGCAGGTCATTAGTTCTGGTAACACCTCCCAAAGGACACCTCTGTACATACAGCTTTGTGCTGCTCTTCATTCCTCGTGGCAGCCTTGGGTATGAACTCTCCTACTTCATTTTCCCTGTCAAGAAAAATGGGTAAGACAAGGGTGCTGGAAAAGCATCCAAGAAAGACGCCTCAGTGGAGACCCTGGAAACACAAATCCACATTTGGCAGCTGTTCCTGGTTTGCATGTCCAGTTATGAGATGCATAATTCCTCCAAGACAAGGAGATAGCATCTGATCATTCCATGCAGATGAAACCTTAGAAATGCTTCTGTCATTCAAATTCTCACAAAGAAAATATAATTTGTGGCTGTCCGTGCGCTGCACAGGCAGATGGAAGCACAGCAGGTAGATAAATACTGACATTCTCTTCTCTGAATGCCTTCAAAAGAAAGGTCAAAGGTAAGACAGGGAGTAAAGTGAATGCAGATTAGGCAGAACATCTGTTGATGTGGGATAGTAGGGAAAATAGTCAGTGCTTTTCAAATAGAAGCTCTGCTTTAAAAATGTCGATGGGCATCTGCTTAATTATAAATTCTTTACTGTCCATAGTAGTAGTCTCTTATTAAATTTTTTTTTTTTAAAAGGGGGGCGGGGAGAGAAAAAGAACAATTAACCCCCAAGAGAGAGTTCACTCCTCTTTCCACAATGTAATTCCAGAACTTGCTTGGAGGGTGGCTCAGCAAGCAGGTGGGGATGAAGGGCACTTTGGGCAATGTCACACTGTCCTCACTGTCCCATTTGGTGAAATGAGGACCTGGGTACACGTGGATGGTGGCAGCTGCCACGGTGGGATGCTCCCAGCAAGGCACTGCCCTTCTGCAGCAGCAGGGCAGACCTGGCTCTCTTCATTTCACACCAAAAAAAAAAAAA
>VZTZ01035211.1:17819-69127 GCA_013400955.1 Drymodes brunneopygia
GACATGAATCTCAGTGAGCTCCAGAGGAGAATGGAAGACAGGCTGTTTTACACTCCTTAATGTGGCAAAAAAAAAAATCCCACTAATCAAACTGATCATGTGCATGAAATACAGTATATCTCTGCTTCCTCTTGAATTCTTCATTGATAGCCTGCTTCTCAGGATTGATTCAATATGGTCAAAATACTAATTTCACTTCCATTTCTTTCATGTTCCATTTTTACCAGTCTCAGCT
The DNA here is from genome assembly GCA_013400955.1 of Drymodes brunneopygia. Taxonomy (NCBI): domain Eukaryota; kingdom Metazoa; phylum Chordata; class Aves; order Passeriformes; family Petroicidae; genus Drymodes; species Drymodes brunneopygia. Next base: position 18,055 of record VZTZ01035211.1, read on the forward strand.
TTTATCACATTGCCTGTTCTGTGCTTTATTAATTCTGTGCTATTACTGGACCAATTGTTTGTAATGGGTGAGTAAACATATATTGACACAATTTAAAGATAATGAGAAGAGGCAATCCTTTTTCTCCTGACCTTTTCACCAGGAAAATCCCTTTTTGATATCAGTAAGGAAATGCCTGTTAATATTACAATGACTAATGCTAATAAGGCACCACAGCAACCTTTACATCATCCCATGCACAACTGCAGCTGTGTGAAGGAGTTGAACAGCAGTAAGTAAAACATAAACAGGTGACTTGTTCTGTGATGCTGACGTGGTGCATTCTTCTCCCTGTTCCTATTGCTAAGCACCTCATGACTTTTGGATATTGAGAATTAAAGAGAAAGGATTTCCCATGCACACACGTGTGTCACACTGTCAGACACGAAAGACTTCTCAGACTTCTCACCAGCAGGTCAGGGACCAATAGGCAGGACTAGGAAAAAAGGCTTGCCTTTCTTTATTCTCTCATATTTATATCTTTCTTAAGACAATTCGTGGATTGGTCAATGAGGTTACCACCTCTACAGTTTCACAGGATAAAGACATGGTCAATCATCTTTCTCCGCTTAGGAGAAAGGAATGAAAAACAATCCAGAAGTTTAAAACAATCTTGGCTGGTTACAACAATAAGGACTATGTTTATAGAAAATGCATGAGAACTTTTACTACAGAAGTAAAAACACAGAACACTGCAAAAATCAAAACAACACATGTGCTTGTGTACACAGACACACACACACACTGACCTGTCCTTTTTGGTTTGATATTGAGCTATGAATTTCACTGGTCTGTTGATTTGAACCTTTGTGATATTATTAATGGAGAATTATACCCCATTTTCTTTATATTCCTAACCTTGTAGCTAAGACTCCTGCACACACTCTGTATTGTGACACTACAATGAGGGGGCTGAGGGAGGACAAATTTGGATTTTGCTGTATCTGAAATTGGCCGTTTCCATCTGGGATTCCATTAGCCAGGTTTTAAGACAAGCATGTCTTTAAAAAATCTGTTTCTAAACTAAGAAGGGACCCAACGTGGTATTTTTTTTCTTCTCTTTCTCTCCAAATATCTAATTCAAAACCCATGAGACATCTCTATTTGCTGTGCCATGTGTACAAATATTTAGCTCTAACCATATGTTTCTGTGCTTTCTTGAAGCCTAAAATAATTTCTTAAACCATCCTTCCTTTTCAACTTGCATATTCGAGTGCCTTTTTGGCAGCCTAAACTGCTCAGTGTTAAAGTGGAATTTGTTTCAGGAGAGAGCGTTTATGGCTGTGTGTGTTTGCTTTTTTGCTGAGTTCATTACAAAGTGCTGCCATGCCAGGGCCTGTGGGGTCCAGGAGTGATGTGCCACAGCCAAGCTGGGACAGCTAAACTTGTCTCATTACCCTCAACTCAGGTGTAGAAAAGGATGAGCACTAAAAACCAAGGGAAGTTAGAGAGCAATGCAAGATTCTGGAGGAAATAAAGTGGAGAGGAAGAGCCTTCTCGATGACAGATTCATTTTCTAGTTGTGCCAGAAGCTGCAGGTGAAGAACCCCTGAAGGTGAAGGCCAGACAATATCCCATTGTGTAATGAGTGGGGTCAGGGCCTCACCTTTTACCAAGCTGCTGCAAAGAGCAGAGCTCTCTTGCCTTGAATAACAATCATCCAATTTGCCAGCCAAGCTAATCCTGCTTTATGTAAACACTCGGGGCTGGACTGGGAGGGGGTGAGAGAGGAACAATCAATAGTTAACCCATGTGAGCACAGTTAACTATTTAGAGACAGGAAATGTTGATTCCAAAACCCAAGAAGCAGATTCTGGATCATTGCACAAAGGACTCCCAGAGAGAAAGGGGAAAAGGGCATTGTGATGAAGAATACCAGCCTTCATCAGGAACACTCCTGAGGAAGAAGAGGAGCCTTCCCCAGTGCCACCACCAGGATACACAACACATGCCTGGCACATATGCTAATGATATTAATAGCTCCGAGGTATAATATGCATAACCACGCCCATCTCAAGGAATCTGATGAGTATTCATTAATGAAGGAAAATGGATCCAGGCAAATAAAAGCTAGAAGGGGGAGGGGGGTCTAAAAAATAAGAATAAATATGAGATGAGTGGAAAGCTCTCAAAAAAAAGTAACATCATTCTCCTAAACATAGTAAGTGTTTAGTGTTGAAATGCTGTAGCAACCATCCAGATTGAGGAAAGACTCTGGATTTGGCCCATTATCCGTAAGATCCATTAGATCTGGAACAATTCGAGTGCTTCTGGCTTTTCACACCACTCTGACTGAACAGAGAACCATCTTATCTACTGAGATCAATATGACACATCAGCAGCTTGAACTGAGGTGCACGTGGAGAGAAGATTCTTACCTGAAGACACATTTAGGTACAATTTTTATCAACACTATCATGGGAGCATCCAAATTCTGAATTTAGGGAGTGTTGGAGCACCTTGCAGGGATCTCATTCATGCAATCACATTAGGATGCATAATGAAAACCATAATGACATAAATATTTAATTCTTATAACTGGGTTCTAAACACTGTAGAAATGTTGTCATAATTAATTTTCAGCCAGTAACTTTTTTCTTCCCTTTTCTAATTAGTAGAGTACAGATGACTTGCTACTGCATAATTGATAAAAACGATGTTTTTAATTGCATCTATATGATCATTCTTACATAGTTACATCAAATAAATCAAGTGTCATTGCCTTTACACAGCTCAAGGGCTAGAGAGGGTACAGCAGTAATTTTATGCTGATGACAGAGTCCTATTAATGCTCATTGCTCTTCATCTGAAGACATCAAAGATCCTTGCAAAGCTGCATGGAATATTCTGCTTTCACATGCAGGGAACTGGAGGCTCAGAAAGATTAGAACTCCTATTTTTTTTTTTAAATCAGGAGGTCATTCAATCAACAGATCAAAATAAGTGAATGGTGTTAAAATCTGGAAGTTTGACATGTGTAGGGATCAAGCACAGAGCTCTGAAGCTGCCTTAGCCCAGAGAAATGAAACCATGCCTTACTCAGTGGCCATGCAGGATGAGCAAACAGATGATGGAACAGATATGAAGCTTTCAAGGACACCAGGACTGGTTTTGCTCTCTGGGAGAGAAACTTGCCCAGCCCACTGTCCCAAGCTGGGAGTGACAAACACCTCAGCCTGAACTGGAAAAGAAATATTGACCACAGCAGGGAGTTATTGATCCAAATTTACTGAAGAAAAAAATTACCTTGAGAATCAGAAAACATCAAAATTGGTCTTTCCCTATGAAGGATTTCAGAGCCCACACAAGCTTTTTCTGACTGTGGCTTGGAAGATAAAAATTACAATTTCTTAATTCATCCACCAAGCTGAAAAATCAATTATTGCACTCCTTAGGTCTACTGAACTGTTTTTTCCTTAATGTAATGACAATTGTCTTCCAAGCAAATTAAGTCCAGCACTAGAGAAAATAAAATATTCATTAGCAAAGTTATTGGAAAAATAGATCAAATTATATTGAGGCAGTTTATTTTCCATGTTCCTACAAGGTGCTTGTAACACCATGTTGCCTGATTTTAAGTAACATCAGGACAGTCTTGTGCTCTTCTAGGATAGGATGTTCCCCAGAATTCCTGGAAAATCCCATAATCCCATCGTGGAGGTAAAAACACAGACAGTGGATTTTATCCTGACTGACCTTTGCTTCTGTTGAGTAGAGGAATTAAAGTGGAACAGATGTGAAGAGAGGACTAAAAGTTGCATTTTAATCCTGCAGGGTGTCCTGACCAAAAAGCAACCCCAAACCTCTGCCCCTTGAAGAAGTTACAGAGCTGTGTATGATTCTGAAGGATGAAGTGCTTCATACAGGAGAAAATGTAACCAAATTCCTTGCTTTTCCCCTCTGCACAAACCTGTGGATCGTTTGGGTTCTTTTTACTGCAGTTGAGGGAGAAAAAAAGAGAACAGTCCAGAGCAGAACAACAAGCAATATCTCCCACACTGCTTGTACCAGCAACTGGCACAAAGTGTCTCAGACTCTGGAATTGCTCACAGCCCACAGCCCAGAGCTGGCAGTGCAAAATCAGAGCCCTGAGCACACCTTAGGTCCTCCACCCCTTTTGGAACTCTGGGATGAGAATAAGGACATGCCCAGCTCCTGGGGTATTTTCCCCCCATTTTTCCAAAGATATGATTGTCTTTAATCTGCATGGAAATCACAGCACCCTGTAGGGGTGGTTACCCTAGGGGACGAGGACTGAAGGCCACCCAAGAACCAGGNCTCGGACCATCATTTATATTTTTTTTTATCTAGCACCCCATCACCTGGCAGTCAGGCACAGAACCTGGGGTACAACCAGAAACCAGCTCCCCATTCAGAGCACGGCTGCCCTGACACTCCAAGACAATTCTCACTCATCCAATTAATCCTTTAGATTAATGCTAAAGCAGCAGCACAGAGCTGACTCTTGGAAGCAAAACTGGGTTCATTTGACAGAATTTAAAAAATAGTTACAATTATTCTCTGTGATCTCCCTGAAGTACTGAGAGAGAGAGAGAGAAATGCAATTACCTTATTTGTGTGTGTGTTCATACATTATGACTTTTCCTTCTTTCCTTACATCTGGGAATCTGTAATGCAGCTGACAGTGACTTAGGATGTTTTAAAGTGTTTTAGAACTAATCTCTGCTTTCCTGGGAGTTTTCCTGGGAATATACATTGCCCTTGTGCTCTCTGACCTAGCTGGCTAATGATAAAGAAAAAAAAAATACTATTTGGAGTAATAATGGGCAGCATCTGAATTACTGTTGTCGGAGTTTGGATCTTGGTTTTTTTTTTTTTGGGAGGCTTTCTTTCTTTATCTTCAGGAATTTTTCTCCCATGAGCTGTTAATCACTGAGTACTTAAGAGAACAAAGCACATGGCCAAACCCTTTCTCCTCAACAGGGCGGAGGGCGGAGGGCGGGGAAGGGCTTGGCTCTCCCTCTTTTGCCCGAGACTCTCGGAACTGCACGGGTGAAGCTGCGCTCTTCTGAACCCACGGCCACTGAGAAACCAGCAAGGAGCTGCTGCTCTTTCTGCTGTGAGTTCTCGTCCACCCAAACGGGAGCTGCCATCAGCCCNACTGCTGCAGACAGGCTTAGCTCATGTGATGAATGTAAACATTGCCTTTGAATATGAACATGCATTTATCATAAAGCAGAGAGTAAAATGGACTTGACCTGAGAATAAATATTTTTGGATTAATTAGTGACCCACTTGCAGATAAACAGAGCAGTCGGCCAGGTTTTATTTCTCTGTAAGAAGTATTTTAAGTGTCTACCAACTGAGCAGTAGATCTCAGAGCATTCTGCAGGACTGCAGCACCAATTTGGGCTTCAGACAAAACAGGGGGAGGAAATTCCTCCCAGAGATGAGACAGCCCTTGGTGCTCATGAAGCAGGCAGAATTATTTTGTTTTTTTGCAAGCTGGGGCACATCAACAACCTCTCTCTGGGCAGTGTGGTTTTAACAAGAGTCCTGTCACCTCTGGCAATATTCATCTCTTCTTATCTCCTTTTAAATGTGCCGAGGAGGCACTGAGGGCGTTGCAGCTCAACTCCAGTTTAAGGAATCATCCATGTTAAGAAGGGTTCTTGAAAGGATACTAAAGTTTAAATATCTATTTAAATGCTTTTCAGGGTGGTTTATAGTACACAGTAACTATTTTCCTGCCTCAGGGCTTTAATTTGGAAATGATAGTGAGCATCTGTGCTTGCTGGCTGGTGAAGGGGACTGAAAAGAAAGTAGGGAACCATCCCATAATAACCAGAGATACAGTTTGGTTCTGGGTTTTCAAGGGTTGGGGATTTCATCCTCCAAAGATAAGTGTGTCCCTCTAATGCCTTCTTTCTCTTATTCTGAAAAAAAAACACACTGAAATTTTGTAGGATAGGAATGATCGAAAGTCTTTGACTTTAAGACTATTTTAAACCAGTATCTATAGAAAGGAAAGTGCTGCTAAGGGCCAGTAATTTTAATTATAAGGCATGGCAAAGCCTGATCTGTGGGTCCTTAGATGGTCTAGGTCAAACTACTCAGTTCACACATTATGGAGACAGGTCTGGCACCCAGGAAAGCAAACCTGCTGTTTCCTGGTTTGTTAGCAAGTGCAGTGCTGTGGGTTTGCCAGTCTGAGACCCAGCCCAAATGCCAGGGCTCCCACTAAATGTTCACTCTGTTTCTGCTGGGAGACAAGGATTAGGAGAAGGCAAAGCAGGCTCACTGCTTAAAGAGTATAAAGCAAGTTTATTAATAGACCTAAAGGAAAAAACAGTAAGAATCAGAATAAAACCTTCAGAACACTTCTCCTTCCCCCGCCTCTTCTTCCCTTTCCAACTGACCACATAAAGAGACAACACTTACAACTTTCAACCAGTTTACCACCTCCAAAACAGTCTCAGTTCACTTAGGGAGATGAGTCTCTCCTGCTATACCATGGAGATTTCTCCACAAGAAAAGAGTTCTCTCGTGGCTCCAATATCACAGCAAGCAGCTGCCGAGCGTGGAAATTCTGCTTGCAATGTGAAAAGTCCCTCCCACATTTTGATATTCTTCCCACAACTATCAGGCCAATGGGGTACACTTTTAAGGATGAGCTGTTCCACTGTAGCAGCAAAGAAATTTTCTTCTATTTCTGGCGGTGTAAGTTTTCTTCCTCTATCCCTGGGGCAAGGGATTGGATCATAACTTCTTCTCTGTCTCTGTTCCAGCTTCTCATCAGGTCACAATTGCTTCAATATCTGCTAATTTCTACCCAGGTGCCTTGGTTTACTGGCTGCAGTTAGAACATCACATCCCCCATTACCTCTGGTGTTACAGAGAATATTTTAGCTTAGTCCATCACCATGGCCTTACAAAAGAAGTTTCAGCCTCAAGGCTGAGGCATCTCCTCATTCTCCTCCCTCTGGGCTTCAGTAAGAAAATCCCTAAATGTTGTAGGGCAAGGCAAGTTCCAGCACTACAGGCTGGGAGTTGTACCTGGGCTCAATCTCTGCACCCCCAGCTGGGCTCAGTTTGACCTGTAAACGTTCCAGTTCACTGCAGTGTCATGGTGAGGAAGATATTGTGAGTGATACCTGAAGGATTTTTTGCCTATATTCACAACTATTAGCATGCATACTTGTGATGCTTTAGGTATGATATTTTAGCCTGGTTTCTTGGTGTCCCACAGGCCAGGAGACCAAACACCCCAGAAACTACGTAGAGATAGGAGAGCAAACATTCTATTGTCGTAAGCACTCAAGGTCCCCTGGCGGGACAGATTCTGGAAACTGGAAGTGAGCCCACCCTAGCCCCTTCTTGGGCCCTCTCGTTAGATATGCTAATGAGTAAGGGCTTTAATTGTACACTCGACTGGGGGGATGGGGCTTTTGTGACGCTGTCACCTGGACAGCAGAAGCATGGAATGGGATCCTATTAAATACCGAGGGAAACGACCCCAAACCCTCTGACCCTGTCTGAGCTTTTATTTCCTAACACCAGGAAAAAGGCATCATGAGGATTGTTGAAATTGTAAATACGGGAGAGAGATCAGCAGCCCCCATCTCTGCCAGAAGCCCCAGAAGGTCCCTGGCACCTGGGACCTGATGAATTATTGCACCTGGGTCTTGCTATAACTTCTTTGTTTCTCACATTTGAACACAGGGAGCAGGAACATCTCCAGCACATGATTCCCTTTTTGTCTTCTCACCCCTGAGATTGTGCCCCTACACCATAAAATGTTCTGTGCATCTCTGCATGAACTGGTGTGGCATCTTCCTTCATGTAACTGAGAGACCTGGATGCTTCTGAGATTGGTTGAACAGCAATGATTTAAAAAATGGCCGAATTCTAATAAATCTTTACACAGTTCCTAGTTAGTTAACAAGAAAAAACTCTGCTGGCAGAGAGGTGAAAATAGGGGCAATGCATACCTGATATCAAAGGGGCTTTATCCTTTCCAGAATTTCAAAAGAAGCCATTTCACTACTTACCTAGTGCACAGAGAATTTTATCTCTCCCTAAAACATAAAAATCAAAGGGAATTTTGAGATCTCTCCAAAAGAAATGGTAAAATATTTTCTCGTTGATGAGAAAAGTTAGTTTGGGCCCCAATCCATCAATGCAGTACAATGAGGAGTCATTCTTCTTTCTTCTCCCTAGTAAATAAAGGGGAAAAAATTCTCTAAGAGCAGGATTATAAAAGTCAATAAGGTCCAAATTTTGATTATTTTCCTCCTCAGTGTCAAATTGCTTCATGACACTGCTGAGGATTAAAACATGAGTTGTACTTAGGGAGCTCTCACCAGCACCTTCACCATCAATAATGCAGCTTCAGGAGCAAAGCAAGGAGAGAAAGTGGAGGAAATTCCCATCTCCTCATCTTTCCCTTTGGCTCTGAAGCTTAGATGTGCATTTCTGGAAAGGAAGCTGAGGACTGTCCAAGCATGAGCTCCATGTTCTTCATTATTGCCATGATTTAATGTACAGAACCTGGTGACACTTAGAGAGCTCAGCCAGGTTGTCACCTGTTGTTTGAGGCATTAAAAGACAACCCAGCTGGCCACAGTGGCCATGGCAGGGATCTGGGGACAACAGCAGCCAGGGGAGGCTCACAGAACACAAAGCCTGAAAAATGGATTTAATTAATTGCAGTCCTCATGAAAAAAACCTTTTTTTAGGGTTTTGGTCGCCACTTTTTAAGATTCTGTTCTCTGGTCTTTCACTTTGGCATCTGCTTACAATTTTCAGCTGACCAGATTACATATGGCCTTACTTTCTCCTCCTGTCTAATTTGAAACATTTGGCATTTTGTTCTGGACAGTTTCTTGCACTCACTGCTTTCTTCCATTAATCTATTTCAGTACTGTTTTTCCTTCTCTGAAGTGCAACATTTTCACTTTCTTGAGCAATGGACTGAACCTTTGCTTTTTACAAATTGGATTTTATAACATTGCGACTTTTTGATAGGTTTTAGGAAGCTCTTAGATAAAGAGAATTTGGGGGACTTTCAGCTGTCCTAGGTTAAGTGAGGCAAGAGAGGAAGGAAATATTTGAACGAGCTCTTGCAGAAACAACTGCAACCTGATCATTTGGAGGCAAAACTGATCCCAAAGGGTTCTTACTGTACTGACTCTGTAGGAAATATAACAGCAGATCTGGGTTTTAATTTAGTTGATTCTTCTGTCTCCCCAAGCAAATTTTCAGCTTCTTTTTCACCTATAGTCTCATTACTCATTTGTCTAGCCTCATTAGTACCAATGCCCTCTCCTCTCCTAATAGCTTTTTTAAGGTTGTTTCGTTTCAGCAGGTTCGTAACAGCTTCCTGAGGATAAATTGGAGCAAAGAGCTGCATATTTGTGTATTATTGGGTCTGTCCCCATGCCTTGTCTGTGGTAGGAGGGTTTTTCTGAGCACAGCACAGGCTGGTTGTGTCAGAGCAAAGCCTGGGGAGATCAGGCGAGCTGCAATTGCCCAAAGCACAGTGTTGCAAAGGAATTTAAAACTTACTGCTGTCCCCAAAGGCAAGAACAGAAGAAATTAGAACCAAGATGAAGAAGGGCACACTTAGTGCCCATGCCAGATGATGGAATGAAATGAAATGAAATGAAATCTGCCTTCAAGGTGATCAGCACAGCAACTGCCCAAAGGCTCACTAAGAGAATTTAGTTCAAGGACCAAGTTACCCACAGGGCAGGTAGGAGGCAGCTGCAGATCCAGGAATTTGAGCCTGCTTTGTTTCATAGCTGTTCCTGCAACATTTGGATTATCAACCAAAGCTTTTACCTCTCCCTTGCACTTGTCAGTGTTGGCTGCAGGTTCAATACATTTAAATCTCTTTGTGGTTTATTTGTGTTTTAGTACTTTTGATCTCTCCTGAAATGCTTGGTGAGACCCCAGCCTGTCATTGCTGGTTGCAGGAGATCTGCCAGATTTTACTCTCCTTTCCTGAGCAGTTGTTTTATATCCTTTCAGCCTGCACCCTTCTTTTGAAATGTGTTGACCAGGAAAGTTCAGGCTCAGAACAAGAATAATTTCCACTTTGACATATTTAAGGGCTGGTTTATAAATGAGGGACAAGAACTTGCAAATTGACCAGGGTATCATGGAGATACCACCCCAAAAAAGGTCTCAAATGAACAAGCATAGGTGTGTTTTGTAATTGGCATTCTGTATTCTTGATTCAATAAAGTGCAAAGGGGTTGTCTTACACAGAAAAACTACCCCAGCACAGAATAACAGAATTAATAGCAAATAGCTAGTATTTATTTATTAGAGTCTTCTTCCATCCTCCCTAGGATTTGTATTTCTATGTTTGAGTCATCCCTTCTATCCTTCCTGAGGAGCTGCTTGACTGACAGCAGGGAAAGGTGTATTTTAAATAGTTCAAGCAGCTGTCATTGCATTTATCTGCAGTGCACTAACAAGGAATATCCAGAGCTGTTCTAGTCAGGATGGGGGCTCCCTGCTCCAGGAGCTCTTCCAAGGCTGGTCACAAAAGAGACTGAATTCTGCTGGCTGCTGGCACAGCCCAGCCCTGAGTGCCACACACTGCCCTGCCTGACAGCTGGAACATTAACAGCTCCAAACTGTATCATAAGGGGCAAGAAACCAGATCATCTGGGGTGGAGGAAAAGAGGTCTGGAAATAAACAGGCAAAAACTTGAAGGTTTAGAAGGCCCTTGAGTAAATGAACTGCCTTTTATGAGGTGTGATAGTGATCAAAAGAAGACAATCCGAGGAGTAGAGCTGTCGTCCCCAACCAAATGGAGTGTCACATCATTTATCTGGCTGCTGTCTGGCAGCAGGCACTCTGTCAGAGCCTGCAGCCCCGGGAAACAGGGAAAGGGAGAGGAATAGCAGGCATCTGACAGCTGAAATGATGCTCGCTGCGTTGCCATTGTCCCTGGATTTTGAAAGACGAACATCAAAATATTATGACTCCCCAAATGTCATAATTTCACTGTCTCAACTCACTCGTCTTCACTCTGTGCCTCAGAACTTATGTTTAATCTCTTTAACATTCTGTAATTACATCTTCAGTGTGGATCAATTATCTCAGAATACAGAAACAAATTACCATCATTCTCTTCAAGTGTTCTTTACATTTTCTTTGTTCTTTTTTGTTTTCTGGCTTCCTTTACCAGTGTCAGAAATGTAGCTCACACTCGTGCTCCTTTGTCATGAATATACATTTGGCAGTAAATCACTTGCCAAGCAAGGATTTGTCCTTCCCTTTGCTGTTATTCCCCAGTTCTCCTTGTTGGGCAACTCATTGCTTCCTGCATATTCAAATAGGTTTATCAGAGGTACAGCTCTCTAAGCAAGATCAGAGATTGGCAGCAGACTCTTTTTCAGGTTGCTCACTAAAATACTTACTTCAAATTAACAGAGACCACATCCCCAAGAATAGCACTGGTATCTGCAGGAGTGGAGTTTATTGTGGCAGTAATTCACTGGTCAAAGCTGGCTTCATCTGCACTGATGTGACAGCTAACAGCTCCTATTACACGAGTGATCTGTGAATTATAGAGTGACTTGTAACCACTCCACCATAACCATAAATAAATCTAATGAACTTAGTGCTTTGGAAAAAATAAAAAGCTCTGGTTGGACTGCAATCCATTAAAGCAGAGAAACAGAATTCTTGTCTTCCAGCAGCACGCTGTGATTTGATCATTGGAGAGAAGTCGCCCTAACACCAGGTACAGTGCTGCTTCATTCTGCACTCCCAAAGGGAAAATCAGCTCTTAAAATTCAGTCTTTGTAGCCCTTTTTGCCTGAATTATTAACTTTTGTCTCCAGGACAATCTGTCTGATTAAGATACACTAGATGTGTGTGTTGATTGGAATTTGGTGAGGAAATTGCTCCTTGTGTGACCCTGGTGTGTTGCTGACTGTTTTGGTCTCAGCTGGAATCTGTGAATGCAGCTGAGGTAACCAAACTGCAGAATTCTAAGTTAGGACATTTTTTAACGTGATAGCTTTGCTATAGGGATCATCTCTTATTTCTTCTGAATTGACCAGGCTTTCTTTCAAAATGCTGTACTGAAAATCAAGTTTCATACAATAGGTATTTCTACCAAGAAAGCCTTATAGTGGTAACTCTCTTGTAAAACAAATCATATCTTCCTGCCCTCCTCTCTCCATTTTATGAGGCACCTTTCCCCTTCTTAGTGCTTTTTCTTCCCTTTTTCACTGTCTCTTCTGCACACTAAGGGAATAAACTACTGAGGTGCAAAAAAAAGGGCAAGTACTTTGTCCAGAATTGTATCCAAACCTGGCTGCTGCTTGAAAATAGCAATTTCTATCAACTGTGTTTCAAATTAAAATGCTAAAGTGCTGGAGAAATGGGGTGTGGAAATACTTAATTTGATAGCAAATTACATTTATGGGTTGAGAAAATGATGTCTTTTAAAAATGGGCCCCAGTGTTCAATACACACCTCTTTTAATTACCCAGGTGTGGAAAATAAAAAAAATTGTGCTTTGTTGGGAACATTTCAAGGACTGCTGATGTCCACAAAAGCCAAGAGGCAGCACAAGCCCAGATGGTTGGATGTAGGCTTTTCTTAACTGTCCAAACAGATTTACTCAAAACTCCTACAAATCAAGAATCCAGCACAAAGATGAAAGCTCTGTTTTCTTGCCCAGCTCTTTATTAGCTAGTCTTGCAAGGTGTGGTTTCAAAACCAAGGCAAAGCACAAGATTTGGGGAAAATATGAACTGCATTTCTGTTTTTCATATTTCTCTGCTGGTTTGTGCTCCTGTGGGTGAGAATTTGATACTCAAGAGGGCACTAAAATCAGCCCTGGTCACACTGCCTGGGCTTGGGCTGGAATGCAGCATCAGAGGCTGCAGTGAGGAGTCAGCCCTTGACTTCCCAAAATGAACTTTTTACCAACACTGGGCTGAGCTGGAGCTTCAGAACCCACAAAGGCACAGCAGAACCAGGGCCACTCCACAGTGGGGCTGCACAGGAGAGAAAGTGTGGGGTTTTCTCTTTTGTAAAGCTGTGAGTTCTGATCTAGAATGTTCTTCAGTGGATTATTGATTGTGATGGATGTCTGTGCTGTCCTGCTGTGCCATGGTTCCATGGCTGTGCCCCCAGGGAGCAGCAGGGATGATGTGACTGCACTTGTCTCACACAGGTAGCCAGCTGTCTTCTGTGCCAGGGAACACTTTTAATTTCGTGGTTATAAAGGAAGCCTGGAAATTTGGCACTTGGCAGGCTCAGAACTCCAGTGTTTGGCTGCCACCACAGTGGTGATTCTTCAGGATGCTCAAGATCAGCTTCTCCTGGAAGATCAGGAGGATGGAGCTCACCCTGCACCACCAGGCCCTGCACCTGAGACAGGAGAGGATTCAAATGCTGCCTTCCTTTGTGTCCCTTTCTGTACAGGAGCTCTCCTCCAAGGTCAGTGAGGACTCTGCTGTGGGGTGGACTTGGGCCTGTGTTATGTTTGGTATTGCCATGTCTTTATAAATCACCATCCCCTTGTGTCACCCTGATTTTTGCAGTGTTCTATGTTTTTCCTTCTGTAGTAAAAGTTCTCATGCATTTTCTATAAACACAGTCCTTATTTTTATAACCAGCCTAGATTGTTTTGAACTTCTGGATTGTTTTTCATTCCTTTCCCCTAAGGCAGAGAAAGATGATAGACTATGTCATTATCCTGTGAACTTACAGAGGTGGTAACCTCATTGACCAATCCATGATTGTCTTAAAAATATAAAAATATGAGAGAATAAAGAAAAGCAGGCCCCTTTTTCTAGTCCTGCCTGGTGGTCTCTGACCTGCTGCTGAGAATCTGTGTGTTTCTTTCGTGTCCAGCAGTGTGACCCCCTTGCTGCAGGAAGTTCCTTGCACTCAGACCCATTTTGTGAACACAATCTGCATGACAGCCAGTGGAGATGAAGTTCTAATGCTCCTCCAGTGTTCTGAGGAGTATTTTTCCCTCAGCCTGCACTTGAACTGACAGACACTTCAGGGCTGTTCTGAGATCAGTAAATGATGTCTCCAATGCCAAGGGGACCCCACCAAACAGAGCAGTGCACCGACATGAAATTGCTGGAATTGGATTTTAAGGAACATGAACTGCTTCATGGCTCCAGAATCAGGGCTGACTGGTGATATCTTTAAATATCTTTGGCATTTATTACCTTCTGCAATGGAAAGGGTAGTTACCAGCATTAAAATGACTGTCATATATTAGGGTCACGGAGAACAATCACATTAGAGAAGAAAGAGAGAGAGAAGCCAGCAAAGCCCAGGCTTAATCTGAAAAATCTTTCTGTAATGAGCTCCTGTTACTTCAGGGATGAACCCATGTGGAAGCACTGATGTTAGTGCAAGTTTTCACTAATAAGCAAAATATTATTATTAATAATTGTGTGCATTGCTGCACTTGAGCTGCCTTTGTTTCTTAGTGCTTGGTCATATGGACTGCCAGGCTTTCCAAGGAACCTGAGGGTTCAGTATTTGTCTTGGGGAAGCTTCCTGAGAATAGTTGTCTAATAAACACTCTGAGCTGGAGGGTAAAACAAGTGATATATGTTGCAGTACAGCAGTATAATGAATTAGTTAAAAGCAAACAATCTCCAAAACAGTAGATTGCCAGGGCAGGCCTGTGTCTGCCAACCCATATTTCTGTGCCAGCTTTCTAAAGGAAACACAGCCAAAAAACAGGAGTGCAATAACTCATCATGAAGGAAGAAAGCTATTACAGAAACAGCAGCAGTCTCTCAGCACTAACCCCAGATTATGAGGCTGATTCTCAGTCCTTTACCTGGTGCAGTAACTTATAAACAAGTGCAAACTCCATCACAAGCTGAATCAGAGCACTCTCTTGCCTCTCTGCATAAGAGCAGAGCTGGGACAAGTGGGCAGGAGAAGCCTGGACTCGGTGCTTTTTTGGCTCTCAGGAATGCTGGCAGCTGTAATGGGAATATCTTCCCTGTGCTTGCAGGTTTAGTGGGTGAAACAGCACTGGCACCATTCAAGGGACATAAGGAACACCTCAGTAAAGCATTTTACACCGTGGAAGATAAAGCTGTCTTAGGCAAAATAGGGCAGGTGTAAAGCCTGACTTCTGCAGTCTGCTCTGCTGCCTGAGCCTGCAAGCCTGGCTGGCTCCAGCCTCAGCAAATCAAGGTGAAACACGAGAGACACTGGTCAAACACAGCTAATTTTTAGTCACCTGCCAAAGCCAGATGTCTTCATTCACTTTGTAAAAAACAAATGCCCTGTCATGCTCAACAACTAAAATAAGCTTCATCAGCAAGATGAAATTCAACTTATTACACGCCTGAGTGGCCATTAGAAGGGGACAAGGTGATGCTTGATTGCTGCTTGCAGCGGGTGCTCAGTGAGGAAGAACTGCTGGTGCTTCAAGAGAGGGCACTAATGACAAACATCTGCATCATCTGCAGCTTCACAGACATGCAGGGCATGTCCTCTGGCACCCACACTCAGAGCCAGGCCTTCTCACCAGGCTCCCTTACACCATCTGGATTAGCTGAGAAATAATTTCTGCAAGGGATAAAGCAGTGGGGATCAGAGAGGATCATTATTCAGTTCTCTCCAGTGGATAACACCCATCTCTAGGCATGCTGGAAAGGTCACAGAAATGCAAGTATTAAGGGTCTGCTATGATGTGAGAAGCACAGGCAGGCTTCCTGGTCATCACTTGAATTTTCACAGTCCTTCCTAGACCTGCTGAAATTGAAAACTATTAACAGATGTGTGGAAATAGAGATTGCCTTGGGAATTCTGACTAATAGTATACCAGGATTAAAATGAACTTAGATTGCTTTTCTTTTTCCTTTCATTCTTATTTTTTTCAGAGCCTTCTCTTAGTCATGAAGACTATGAAGTTGAGCATTTCACAGATAACTCCTGCTTCAGGAGTGAACTGGGGCCTCAGCACAGAGAGAGGGTTTCCTTAATTTGGGGAGGCACTTGAAATAATCCCTTGAATGTATGTTTCAGGACCACAGAGTGTCAAAATTTCAGATGTTTTCCTAAGTTAAGATTTCTTAAACTAACAGACCCAACATTGTGTATTCTGCTTCTTCCACTGCTTTAAGTAGAAGTGGGTTTCAACAGCATAAAGGACTGACATTTTAATGACCCTGCTTTGAGTAGAAGTCCTCCAAATCCAATCCTTTCTGCAGGGAAAACACAGAGCTCTTGTTCCCCATTATGCACTTTAAAGGGTATTTTCTGTGTGATGCTACAGCAGAACTAAACAGAGAGCTGGTTCCTCCTGTGCTGCTGCAGAGAGCAGGTCACAGGCAGGGGCTGGTCTGGATTCCCTGGCTGCACAGGGCTGGGTTCTGTCTCTCTTGACCCACCCCTCACAAGCCATACTAAGTATGAAAACCAGTTCCATTGCCATTGTTTAGGTACATGGCAGGTATTTTTGTCAAGAGGCCGTGACTCTGACCTTCTGCTCAGTAAACAGGGCTTTTAAAGCAGGAAAAGAAAAGGTCCATTTGCCCTCCAGTTTTCACTTTGGTTTGCTTTGTTTTCCTGCATTTATTCCTGTCTGCACCGTGAACAAGCCTGAGAGCTGCAGGATGTGAATTTTAATAGAGTCCATGTTTCAATCTGCAGCTATCAAGGCAGGCTGCATTTCTCTGAACATCTTTTAGTGCTTCATCTCCACAGAGGGTGGGAGCCCCTCAGGTGCACTGCTCTCCCCCTCCCCGTGGGCATTAACTCATTAACAGCAGCCTTGTAATTAGAGAAGGCTGAAAATCGCCCCCCTGGGCTGACAGCCTGCCAGGAGCCACCCAACTGCTGTGTGAAATGCCAACAGGGCTCAGCCAAACCCAGAGAAACTGGCAGAGTATCCTGTGGCTTTGGATGTTTGCTGTGATTCCGGCAGGGTGAGCGAGGTTGGGAGACTGGAACAAGCTGCCAAATTCTTTCCACACCTCCTAAGGCAAACCTTGGTCTGAGGACTGGCCTGTGTTGGCAGCAAGGTGTGAGCAGAGAGCAGTGTCCTGTGCTCTTCACCAGAGCAAACTGGGCTCTGCCCTGCTCATCCCAGCCTGGGCCCTGGGGTTCTGCTCCACTGCACTTAATTGAAATGCAAAATAGCATGAGAGGGTTTTAAAATTGTGTTCCATGTCTGAGAACAATATGGGGAGAGCAGAAAGGATGATCCATACGCTGAGAGTAAAAGAGTGGAGAAATGTTCTTAGGAACTATTCCCATGTATTTTGTGGCATTAAAGCTCCACCAGGGAGTGAGCAGAGCATCTAAGGACAGGGCTCTGTACCCTCTCCTGCCACTCACCACTCACACAATGCTGCTGTGCTGTAAGGATCATCCCCACCCTAGAGAGCAGGTGAGCACAGATGTGAATCCAAATGCAGCCATTTCATTGTGATGCTGGTTGTGAAGTCATCCAGGACTTTGAAATGGGAAAGGTGCTGAGGCAGCTGTGGTGTATTTTTTACACGTATTTTTCCTTGGAAGCAGTAAGTTAGTCCTAAATTAATGGGAGAAACATGAGCAGAATTAGAAATTATAGTAGAGGTGGCACCAAACTTGGGTTAAAACCATGGGAGACCTCAAGCTAGAGCCACCCTGAAGGAGAAGGGAGGGATATGTCACACTGCCACCAAAGGGGTGTCACTGCAAGACGTGTGTCTGATGAACCAAGGCATAACTGCACTGCTGTGCTGCAGAGTTAAATATCTGAAGTGTTTTCTAACTAAGTCCTTTCTTCAGGATCACAGTTAATTGACATACCTGTCTTTAGATCTATGGCAACATCTTTTGCAACTTCTGTGACTCCTTTTAAATCCTAGGGATCCTTTACAGAGCCCTTCATGCAAACAGGTATGGCCACAGTGTGTTTATGCAATATGCTTTGTAATCCACAAGAGAGATTTTCTGTTTTCCTTTATTTGTTTGGGGCTTTTCCCCTCTCTCTGTGTCCTTGCTGTTAAGCAAGAAAAGGTAGAGTTGGTCACATAAACTTAAACCTACTTTTATTTACCAGTCACTGAAACACTGGACTATTCTTAGTTGTGTTTGGAAATGCTCCTAAGATATTAAGTAAACACTACCAGTGAGATGTAAATGGTATCAGAGAAACAGCTGCCACCTCTTTTGCTGGCTGATTAATTTTTTTCTGAGTCACAACAATTACATTTGGGCGTGGCACACCCATTAGGTTCTAAACACCCACTGGAGGGGTTGCCACTGCTGCTTGTTGATGGAGGATGGGGGGGAGCAGCTCCCCAGCAGTGAATTTCGGTTAATCTCAGCCCATTTAAGATGCTCTCCAGCAGTTCCCCCTGTCCCCCCGAGAATCTCCCTGGCTGGGTGCGCCTGCTGCACTCGGGATCGCGGAGAGATGAGACAGGCGTGGGCAGGTATTTACAGACTGAATTTCCTGCAGCAAATCTCTCCAGATCTCCAGTTTTTTTCCCAGCACCGTGGACTTTGCCAGGCGTTTCTGAGCTTCCACTGTCCTCTAGTGGTGCTTTCTTTGCAAAAGGAAAATGCTTGGAGGGCAGGGGCACCTGTGGAGGCAGGATGAGCTGGGGATGCTCACCTGGAGAAGAGAAGGCTCTGGGGAGGCTTTAGAGCCCCTTCCAGTGGCTAAAAGTGCCCCAAGAGATCTGGGAAAGGACTTTGGGTAAGAGATGGAGTGACAGAACAGCAGGGAATAGTTTTAAATTGACAAAAGGCAGGATTAGATGGGATATTGGGTAGAAATTCTTCCCTGTGAGGGTGGTGAGGGCCTGGCACAGGGTGCCCAGAGAAGCTATGGCTGCCCCTGGATCCCTGGCTATAAAAATAAAAATAAAAAAAATAGTTTCGGAGCCAATACAAGGTGCCCCGGGGGGTCGGTGAGGCAACCTGGGATAGGTTGCTGGTGGTCTGAAAACCTCTGTGTCCCAGAGGCTAAGCTCGTGGTTGCCAATGGGGAGGAAGCAAGTCCCTCCAGAGGCTTCAGAACCCAGGCGTAAGGGAATAGGGAAAGGGTTCTTGTTGGCCTTCTAGACCCCCGTTAGTAATAAAACGCGACTGGCGGAGTAAAGAGAGAGAGACTCTCGGAGCGGCAATAACAGGCTTTACTCTGCTAGATCCTCCTCACGAGAGCCTCGAATGAGGGCTGCGCAGGAGGTTTTATATGGAGAAGACAACCAATCAGGGAAGGGGTAAGGGGAAGAGTTGGGGATGAGCCGGACTGGCTCATCCTATAAGAGGGAAGAAGGGGAGGGAGTAGGGGTACAAAGCCAACCAGCAACCGTACATCAACGAGGGTTCCAGAACAGGGGTGGAGAGCAATTAGGAAGTGACAACCCTAAGAACCAATGATGAAACACAGAAATTGCAGATCACTATGATTTTGCAGAAACCTAAACTATACTGGCAAGTTCTGGGGCGGGATCTTTAGGAGCTGATCCAGCCCACCAGGGGGAGGAGTCTGGGGGCTCAGGAGGTCCCTCCACGGGGAAGGCTACTCCCACACCTGGCAGTGTCCAAGGCCAGGCTGGAGCACCCTGGGACAGTGAAAGGTGTCCCAGTCTGGCGAATGTAAAGCTTGAATGTGTGTCTCTGCCTCTTCTCCAAACCTCCTCTCTTGTGGTTCCCAAGCCATAACCTGCAATATCCACATGTGCATCCCAGTGCAGGCACCAGCACATCCCCTCCTCCTCCTGCTTCCCCTTCCTTTCAGCAGGAGCAGGAATTTGGTGTTTTGACCAGGCTTTAAATTTTGAATTAGCCCGGGGGTCAGCAGTGGTGTTTAGATGAAATGTAATGGGTTTATTTTGTGCCTCACAAAGGGGCTGCCAGTGTGTGGGAGGCACTGGATGCTCAGCTGAGAGCTTTGCCACTGGGCTGTACAGGAGGAGGGATTGCACTTAAGATGTTGTCTGCATGTAGCTTGCAAGATGCCTTAGGGCATTGGTGGGAAAATACGTTTGCAAATATAAAATATTAACCAGCCTTTGTTTTTAATAAAATTGATTACTCCAAGGGAAAGAATAACATTTGTTACAATGTGACTGTTTGTCCTATTTCCTGAGTTCATTTTATGAGTATCTGTCTTATTCCTCACCTGTAATAGGAGACCAGCTGAATATTTTATAGAATCAGTACTTCAGTAATATTCATATTGTTCCATCAGTATTCCTACAGATGGTGCAATATATAACAAAATGAATAATTCTCAGAAAGCTATTTATTCAAGAAATCTAAGCCCAAAGTCTACAGAGACTCAGGTGTACACTTACCATTTCTCAGGGGAGCACTCCTGTTGGATTCAATGTCAATATTTGCATGAGTGAATGTTAACAAGTTTAAGGCTTTTTTCTTCTCTGATATGTATTTACATAATACAACAACCTTGAATTAATTAGATGACTGATTCTTTGAAAATTGTCTTTATTTCCTCCTTTGAGGTGCCTGTGAGTGGCTGGGCTGTGATTTGGGTTGGTTGGCTGTGATAGCTGAGCTGTGATCTTGCTGGTTTGGAGTGGGATAAACATACAAACACTTCTATCACAAATTCTTGCATGAGAGCAGCTTTTTGTGTGGTTTTGGTTGGCTGGGTTTTGTTGTAAAAGCTGACACAGAGAGGAAGGTAAGGCAATAATTTGCCTTGTGTTGAACAAAGGATAAGGTGTTCTTCTCCTGTCCTTTATCTGGCTTTCCTTGTGCACAGACTCTGCAGTGCAGACATTCTCTCCCTGTCTAGCCTTTGTATCCTACCTTAAGCCTTTATTATAGCATTTATCCTCTAGCAATAATGAATTTTTGATATTGGCTGCCTTTCCCCGGAATTCCTTTTCTTGAGCACTGGCAAGGGGTGAGATTCTGCAGAGTGACTGGTGGAGACTGGTTTGAGGATACAGTGATCCAAATGACCATGGCAGTAAAAAAAGAAGGAGGATATTTATATCATCTGACTTCCAGGACCTGAGGCTGCAGGTTTTTTAACTGCTTTAGGGTGCTCTAAACACTGATCCATCACCTGCCCTGTACCAGTGCTGGCACCTGGGTGCTTGTGTGGGCAGTTCAGTCCAGCCCAGACAGGTGAAAAGCAATTAAAAATTAAAAATAAAATTCTAAACCCCCCTCCAGAAGTAGAAGCACTGGTTTTGGGTTGCAGTAGGCAAGAAAAGACACCCAGTTCAAGTGTCCCTAAATCACTTTCTGAAATGGCCTGAAGGTCCCAGCCAATGTAGGAGCCAGGCTCCCAACTTTGCATGCTCTGAATTGTATCCAGGTCTGAACTCGGTGAGTGAGCAGAGCAAAGTGAAGGCTGTGAGGCCCCTGTTCACTGCAGGTGATGTACCTGGGCCCTGGTACAGTTAATGAGCAAGATCCTGCACCTCAGAGCAAGAGCTTAATTTAGCTCCTCAGACTTATCATCAGGAAGGCCAATCCTTTATTAACTGTGAGAGAGTTTAATCTCAGCAGGCTGCAGCAGCCCTTGGGAACCCCCATCGTCTCTGCATTGCCTCAGCTGATGATTATTTAACTTTTTTGGGGGGTCTTTCTACAGTGCACTCCCCATTTGTAATGGAAATTCTGTCCTTGGGAGCTGCAACAAGTCCTTGCAAGGCTGAGTACCAGGGATATGATGGAAATACCCAGGCACAGCACAGCAACAGGTACAAGAAAGTCAAAAAACAAGCTGTGCTGCTCTGACCACACTGTTTACTCTCCTGCTCTGCTGTTTGCATGGGAATATGAGAGATATTTGTTATGCCCTTCAGCAAATATTGTTCTTATCAATACTGATGGGTGTATCAGCTGTGGATAAGCAGCACTCATCCTCTCTGCAGCAATGTTTTCAGTTCTCACTGGAGAGCCTTCACAAGGAAGAGCTTTTACCTCTGCAAGCAGCTTCTAGAAGAGAAAAAGAGCCACAAGAGTTTTGATTTCAAACAAATTAATCTTTGGGTGTAAATCCACATTTCTGGAACGGAATCTTGTTGTGGATGTCCCCGCCTGCACTGTAGAAGCACTATCTCCTCTGTGAAAATAAAGGTTTTTAAAATGTGCAGTGGAATCTGACCCACCCCATGAATTGATGGCCCCCAGTGGGGTGTCCCCCTGCACCAAGGATTGGTATCTGCCTGAAATGTCTGTGATATTTCTAACCTCAGTCTCCAAAACTGTGTTGAATATGAGAAGGAAAACAAACACCCTGATATTTCAGTGCTAAACGCCGACCCATGTTTTCTGTTTCCTTTCTTATTTGCACTTTTCATGCTGCATTTCAAGGAGAATTATGTATGAAGTATATCCTGTTATTTAGCCAACACTTTAATGTGCCACTCTTAGCAGCAAAATACTGCTGAGTGCTCGCCTGTGTGTGTGTGTGAACTTTTGTCCAACCTCTGTAGATACTGAGGTAGTTTAGGAGGAATAGCAGTAATTTCCCTCCCAGTTTCATTCCAGTGGTTTGTTTCTCCAGCTTATGCCATAAGCTTCTTCAGGGGAGTCTGAAGAGCCACATTTTATAAAGAGAAGGGATAATTTCATTGCAAAAAGACAGAAGTAGCATTATGCTTGCTAAGTTAAGGGTAAACAAATCTCATGCTTCAGGGCACAAAATGATTTCCTATTGGGCTCAGGAAAGATGTTTTTCTTCATGTAAAGCATTGTATGGTTGGCTAGACATATTGCTAAGGGGTTTATTTATTCTGCTGCCCTCTGAAGCATCAGTTTAGGTGGCTCCATTTTAGGTTGTGCTAGAGGCAGAATGCCAGACATTGTTATAATTTTATTTAGCATGGAGAGCCTGCTCTGTTATAATTTTATTTAGCATGGAGAGCCTGCTCTGTAAACTTCTTGCTCCAGCAGACCTGTGATGCCTTGCAGGGGAGTCCCTCAAAAGCAGTCCAGGCTCTCCAACCACCTCACCCAGTATCAGTGGGACCAAATGAGGATAGAGCTGCTACTTCCTTGTACTCAGAAAAAAAATCAACATAGTATTCATCTAATTTCCATCCTGTAATAGTTATCTGCTGCTCCCATAGTGCAGGCAGTCACTGCAGAGACTCGATTCTCGCAATGGGCTCTGGGGGCAGTGGCAATCAGCCCTTCTCTGGAGTCTGCCTGCCAGGAGAACTGCAATGCCCCACAAAAACAGCACATCCCAGAGAAGGAGCAAGGGAGATTTGTCTCACTGCTGGACAGAAAAGAAACACGCAGATTCTCAGCAGCAAGTCAGGACCACCCAGGCAGGACCAAAAAAAAGGGCCTGCCTTTCTTTATTCTCTCATATTTATATCTTTCTTAAGACAATCATGGATTGGTCAGTGAGGTTACAACCTCTACAATTTCACAGGTTAATGACACAGTCTATCATCTTTCTCTGCCTTAGGGGAAAGGAATGAAAACAATCTAGAAGTTCAAAACAATCTTGGCCAGTTAGGAAAACAAGGACTATGTTTATAGAAAATGCATGAGAACTTCTACTACAGAAGTAAAAACATGGAACACTGCAAAAATCAGGGTGACAGAGATTGTGAGACAGCCTTTGAGCTGAGGGCAGGGAGCTCCTGCCTGCATCCTGCCTGCTCTGTGCAGGAAAGGTGCTGCCCGAGAGCATCTCCACCCTGCCCAGATCCAGGCTCTGCCCATCCCTCTGTGCCAGCACAAATTCAGCCTGAGACTTCAGCACAAAGAGCAGATGACATGAAAGCAACTTTGAAAGTCCCCAGAAGAACTACCTTTGTGTTTGATGCCTGGAGTCAGGTTCCCTTAAGGAAATGAAAAGAGAGAGAAATAACTTCTAAGAGCCTTGGTAGATTTTCTTATAAGTGGGAAGCCTATGTAATTTTGTAGAAACAGAAAGAATCCAAATCTGTGAATCCAGTGAAAGCCACAGGAGTTTGGGAAATTCACTGCCAGGAAAGGGAAGGCTTTCAGTTCAAGCATTCCCACATATCATCTCAACTCAAATTCAGTTCATGTGTTTGTCATGCTTGGTTTGTAAAGTCACCTCTTCTCTCTGTGACTGAATTTTGCATCTGTAAAATGGGGCTGATAACACCACCTTTGCTCAATTTAGGATGCAAGCTGCTGTGGCCTGCAGCAGGTGCTTTATGCAGAGTTCAACACAATATTTAATATAAACAGTTACAGTGCTTTCCAGACAGAAATTTTTATATTGTGAATAAGGCTGAAACACTTTTTTCCCATTTGAAATGTCTGGGGTCATGTTGTTGTCTGTGATTTCCTCCTCTCTCTAGCCTGACTTATGTTTTTGAAAGCTCTGACAGTTCCATGAGTTAATTGCAACCATCAGGCTGGGTGCAGCTATTTTCTAATGAATTGATCTGCTGGGTGAGGGCAGCCCTGCCTGTAGGTCACTGGCACTTTGTTTGGGTGACAGATGACAAATGTGACAGGTTTGTGTTTCTCAGGGTCTGCCATGGTGAGGATCAGCCATGCTGAGCCGGAATTGCAGCCTCTGAGATCAAGCCACCCTTCCCAAGGGGCCAGAGAGGTCTCTGCTCACTGGGATCTCGTGGCTGAGGTTCTGCAGCTCAGCCAAGGCTCTCTCTGCTCTGCCAGCTCAGGGGACAGCTGGGGCAGGGGACAGCTCTGAGCTGCTCCAGGTGCAAAACTCAAGCTTCACTGGTGCTCTTCTGTGTAGAAGCTGAGGTGGTGATGAGACAGCACCCCTTGTAGCATGATGGAAAATACTTCATTTTCCACATCTTCACAGCCCATACAGGAGCCTGCAGGAAGAAATCTGTTTTTTCTGGGTACTGGAGGAGGAAGAGAGGAGGTCCTGTGGCATGGGGATGCTGCAGAATGATGTTTCCTCATGCAGATGATGTCTGGGAGATTTAAGACTGTTTCTAATGTCTGCCTCATAATTATTCTCACATTCCATTTTGCTGCACAGCGGAATTGGGATGAGCTGGAACTGAAAAGGATTTGGTTTGAGAATGGGGAGTACAACTGCATATAACAGGATTTACATGCTGGGAAGGGAGGTGGCTGTGAAATAAGATCAACAGCTGCTTTCTTGGGAGGCTGCTGAGGCTGGAAGAGGAGCCTTGCTTGAAGGTTATATGGGTTACCTTTTTTATTTGAAATATATGTATATCCTGTGTTAGGCACTTCTGGTATCATAAAACTACATTTGTTGGTTTTGTTTGGGGTTTGTTGGTTGATTGGTTGGTTGGTTGGTTTTTTATGGGTTTGTTTTGTTTTGTTTCTTTGTTTGTTTTTGGGTTTTTTTTGTAGACTAGGTTAAAAGCTATAATTTCCTGAAATTTGAAACTTCTGAAGAGCAGCAGATTGCAATTTGAAGGGCACCTTGTCTTTAATAGAGATAAATATTGCATCTCCATTGAGAATTGCTCTTCAAATTAGAAATTCAAGCCTTAATCTAGCAATCAAACAGCACTAAATAAAAACATTTAACTTTTGCTGTCACTCTTCCTTGAAATAGAAGATGAAAAGAAGAAACTGTGTTGTTGGAACCTACTCCAGAAATTCCACATTACTTTGTCAAAACCTTTTAATGTTGCAAGACAAGCTTCTGAATTGCAAATAGCTGGGCTTAGAAGTAATTAAAGAATTCCTACAACACTTCAACCGAGTGCACAAATGTTACTTTTAATATTGCTGCTGAGATAAAGAGGAAATTGGGGGGTTGTAGACAAAGTCATCCTTGGAGGAGCTGTATTATCCTGTGAGGACACAGACCCCAGCAAAGCTGGAACATCCTCAAGCCCAGTGTGATATAATCACAAATAATGAACAGTTCCTGTCCAGTGTGGACATTGCCATCCTCACTGACAACAGGACACAGGAGAGCTCCAGCTGTCAGGTTATAGGTGGTAAAATGTGGCGAACTCCTGACAAGAGTCTGTAGCAAGAGTTGTGCTTTCCTCATGAAATTACCAGCACATTAATCATGAGATCTGTGTGGTTCCTTCTGTTTGGGGCACAACTCTTCTGTAAAGCAATGGGTAATGTGTAACCTCCAGAAAATTTGCTTCCTGGCTACAGGATTAAAGCTGTCCATCAGCAGATGTCTCTGTGTAACTGAGCTGTCTAGGAAAACCTTATAATCACTTGTGGAAACCCATAAACTGATGTAGCTTTCATCTCACCTTACTCTTTGCTCCTAAGCTGGACAACATGGCTGCAGTATTCAATGCTGGGGCAAGGACTGCTCAAACGAGACTGTGCTGTTGTGTAGAGCTCTTTATTACACAGAGACTGAGACTGCTCCAGATCACTCTGGGACTGCTGAGACTGCTCCTATGGCTGCTGCTGTGGCTACTGCCATGGCTACTGCCCTCTGGCCACTGCCCAATGGCCACTGCCCTATGGCCACTGCCCCATGGCCACTGCCCAATGGNAGGGCTGCTTTTCTATAACACACAGAGTGTAACCCAACACAGAGCAAAACCTGCCAGTCAGAATCCCCTCAGCAGCCACTGTGAGCTCTCTGGGGTCAGCTTTTCCAAGTTCATTCCGAGGCCATTCTGAGTTCTGCCTTTGCTCAGAGGCAGAGCTCAGTTCCTGCTCAGCAAAGCACAGTAAATGTCTTCTCCACAGTGGGAGAACGAGGCCATAACTGCAGCAGATGTGCCCAGCAGGAAACAACTTCAATGCACAGGAATTTCAGAACTAGAGATGAGTAACAGCAGCCCTGGCTGGAGCTCTGCAGCTCCAGCTGCTGCCAGTCCTCCTGCAGCTTTGCCAGAGCAGAGTGAGTTAAATCAGCTCTGACTTGGAGCTTCTTGGTGCCATAAATCAGGGAGGCACTTGGAGAGGTGCAGAGGCAAGGGCTGCTGTAAACTTGTCTGCCTTCGGCACAGCTTGGATGGAGGAGAAAGCTGACATTTTCTCCTTTATTATGCGACGCTGTGCTGGAAGTTTTTTTGCACAGAATTAGTTCAGTAAGCAGGAAAAATCAGCCCTGAGATGCAAATTTCTCCCAGTGTAAGAATTTACCTGAAGGGGGAAGGAAACCATTAGCTCAGGAGCAAGCCCTGTCTTTTTCTTCTGCCAAGTTTTGATGATAAAGGTTCCTTGCAGGAGATGTCAAACCCATTTGACTTAATTTTGCAAATATACAGAGACTGTTCAGTGTGTGATAGGAGTTGTCTGGAAAATGCTATTCCAGGGGATTAGAAAGCATTGAGAAGCCATGCCAGGTGGCACATTCAGGGGACATTTGCTGCCTGCTAATGTGGAGAGCTTGAGGAATCCATCCCAGGCAGGCAGACGTCTGCAGCTGGGCTCTCTGACAGTGTGGAAAGCTTGGTTTCTTGTGGGTTTTGGTATTTTTCCCCTTGTTTCCATTCAGTTAAAAAAAAACCAACAATGAGCAACACAAATGGGTTTGAAATATTTATCATGGGATCAGCACTGTAAGGAGCAGTCCAGGCAGATTTTCAGTAATAAAGGAAAGGCTGTCACACGAAGATTGTGACTGATGCCAGGTGAAGATCCACTCTCCAGACTTCCAGTCAGGGACACTGCGAGTTCCCCAAACCCATACATCCAGTCACCATGGGGAACATTCAAATTTGTTTACTTTTTTAAGTAAATAATGAGTGAAGTCAACCCTCCCTGTATTCCTGAGGTCAGAGTCCTTACCCTGGGCCCATCTTTAAGCTCCCTGGGGCAGGACTGGCCTCAACAGGGCCACAGCTTCTGAATTCCTCCTTCAATAAATGTATTTATTGATTGATCCATTCCTTAACATGATTGTCAAAGACCCTTCAGGGAAGAAGCTGTTAAAATCTTCCCAGTGAAGGAACTCTTTCTTCTAGTTTGTAATTAGAACACAGTAGGAGCTGTTCCTTGCAAGCACAGAGAGCTTAAATTAGTGTGGTCTGGGTCCTTCTGAGGCTTGCACATCATCAGAAGCATTTCTTCTGTGCTCTGATTCTTCCTTTTCCAGTCTGAGCACCCAGAAGAGATGGCAGAGCTGCAGGCCATGTGATGGGCTCTGTGGGCAGACACAGAGCATCTTTTGTTTTGTTTCTGGCAAGGAGAATCAAGTTGAGATTTGATTTCCAAAATGGAAAAGGTGATGGCTTGTCTGAAGATTCATGAAACAAAAGACTCAAAAGAAAAATTGGATGGCTCCTTTGGTAATTTCTTCCTGAGTGTTCATCCAGTTCACTCTTGCTGTGGTAATCACCCTTGGAAGTGCTCTGTTCTCTTCACAGTGTCTTCAGAAAGTCCTGGTGCTGCTCATGAGAGCCCTGAGGTGTTTTTGGGGAATGGGAGAGTTATCCTTACTCCCCCCCTGCTCCAGCAGCTGCCAAACAAACTTCCCACAAAGAGCTTTTACAAGATGGAGAGGAATTCTTCGTCAGTGGCAAATGAATTGAAGAAAAACAGTCTCAGAAAGAGCCTTTCATCAGAACTCCCTTGTACTCTGCTGGTTTGGGGCAGAGAAATCAGAGCTTGGATGTTCTGGCTGGAGGCATGGAAATTTATTACATCTGCCATCTACTGTGAGTGCAATTTTCTGGGAGTCTGCTGTGTGCTGCAAACAGCTCCATCTTGGTTTTGCTCCAAATGTATTAAAAGAAACCCACTGTGCTTTGTCATTGTATTTACTCCTGCATCTCACCATCTAAAAATAATTTAAGCTGAAAGGATATGAATTTTGTTTGTGCTCGGAAAAAAAAACCATAATGGTTTCAACTACTGTGATTTCAGGGAAACAAAAATGACAATAACTTAGAAAGTCAGTCTGCCTGTGTTTTCTATGGATTCAAGAAATGTTCAAAGCAGTGAAATTTAGAGCCATTTTTCCCACCACTTACACCTAAACAAGTGAAGTCAAAAGCAAGTATAAATCAGTGAAGAATTGCACCAAAGCAAGTAGCTTGAGAAAACAGAAGAAACTGGTGATTATCTCAAATAGAAAATGGCTTTTGATTTAAATTCTGTGACAGAAGTTGGTGGCAGTCGTGGTGGAAAGCCTGCAGTTTTGTTTTAAGCCTCTATTCTTTTTCTTCACCACTGTAGCAGCTGTTTAGGAAGCAATGTACTGAAGCTTGCTGAACTGGAGGATGGAGTATTTCCCTGGTGTCTCTGACAGACTGTGGAACAAATTGGACTGAGTATGACAAGCTGCGCAGTGTTATTTTAGTGGCTGCAGATAACTGGAGTTCTCCTTCTAGGCATTAAGTGTCACTAGTTCATGTATTAAGAGTCAGATCCTGCTGCTGGCCACAGAAGTGAGGGATCTCCAGTGGAGGCTCAGCAGTGCCTGGGGAAACTTGGAATTTATTGCTCTGCCACCCCGAGCAGGGGCTGCCCCTCAGGGCTCTGGCACCAGCAAACGTGCCTGTGTGAAGCCAAGGAAAAACTGCATTTATCAAACAAAATCCCCCACTGTTTAATACAGGTGTAACTTATATGTGCAGGTCTATCGTGGTGATCCAGGTCAGAGATCCTGGACCAGGACAGTTTGTTGATGGAGTGATGCTCTGGTGATTTAGTTTTGCCTGTGTTGCTTTTTGTCTGCCTGTGATGCCATTTGGTTTCTGCCTTTTTTCTTTTCTATGTTCTCTGTACTCTTTGCACATATATTTGCAGCTCTGTAGCCTATTGTATCAATAGCCAGTTTTTCCAGTACTTTTCCATGGCCTTTCCCTAAGCACAAAGACAAAACAAATTGCAGAGCTCCAAGCCCCAGGGGTACAAGGCCCTGTCCTATCCCAGTTCTTCCTGGGAACCAAGGCCAGAACAACTCTGAGGTTCATTTTCATAAACAAAGCACAGCCAGTGCTGAGAGGGGGCTCCAGAGAAAGGGCTGGACCTGGGGGGGAACTGAATCACCACTTCTCCTCCTAATTGGTGCTTTTAATCAATTATGCTAATTTCCTAAAAGCTATAAATATGTGCTCACCCCTGGAGGGGCTGGGCTGTTATGGACACCTTTCCATAACTGCTCCTGAAGACCTTCAAAATAAAGATCCCCTTTTATATCCCCTCCTTGCTGAAATGATCTCGAGTTTCTTTTCCAGGTTGGGGGAAAAGGCAATATCTGTGAGTTGTGCAGCTTCCCCAACACTTTCTGTGTGCTGGGAAAAGGGGGTTGTTGTGCCTGGGAAGGAGAACATCTGGTGGCTGGGCTGAGTTAAAGACAGCTGGGCTCTTCTCGTGCTTCTGCCACTGATTTCTGGAATGACCTTGAGCAGGGAATTCTGCACATTGTTCTGAGCAAGCCTGTGGGGAGGCTGCAGGTTAGCCCCAAATCCAGGGGCAAAATGAGGGATGGTACCCTAATTACCCCTGGTGCTTTGGACTGAGTTGTGTTTTGGCACAGCACTGTGTGCTGGCTGAAACTGCTCGTGGCAGCTTGTTAGACACAAGCACAGATTCCCTAATTTTGGTTTTACCGTGTTCCACTGCAAAGGACAGGCATGTCCTTAACCTCTGTATAGCTCAAATTCAGGTTATTCCAATCATCATGTTGTGAAGTAAAAGGGTGGTTAAGTGTCTCACAAGCAGGGGTGAGGGGGAATTAACAGAAATACACAGCAAAATGTACCAGAGATCAACTCCTGCCCCACTGCTCAGACAGGGCTCTGTTTGTGTGCCAAGGGACCAGGGAGGAAGAAACACAGGACACAATGAGCAAGACTTTGAAAATGAATTTGAAAAAGCCACAGAAAGCCCCATTGGCCATATTTATAATCGTGCCATTGGTCTGTTATAGCAGTGATAGTGTTTAAAAGGCAACACATGTTTACTTGTGCTTAATAGTTGCCTCCAGCAATTTACATCTGCTAATGCAAGAATGGATAAAGTTGTCTCACAAACACTGGTGACAAAACCCAGCATCCAGTTCTTCTTTAGTACCTAAACACATGCAAGGTTTTATGAATCCAGAACAGTGTATGCCATTTCCAAACACAGACTGCACTGAGTGGAGCCAAGTTTTTTTCTTTATTGCACCTTGAAGTACTATTTCATTAGTGGAGAAAAGAACAAATTTGCTTTTTATCTCTTCCTTTACATTGAATTAAACCAGGTACTTTTAAATGATGGGCCTGAAATTGCCAACACTTTGGACTTGTGCAGTTTCCCATTAAATGTGCTAATACTGAATTATGTAACGTGTATTATTTCAGGTGGATTAATACATCAAATCTGTCTGCATCCATTTAGTGTCTCTTAAAAGTGCAAATATATTTGATCTGGGAGAAGCCTTATATACTTTATGTATAATGGTGAGATGGCAAATTTCTCAAATCTTTCACATGCATTTCTATCTCTCAGAATGACTAAGGTCAAATAGAAGTTACTCCCACATCTCACACCAAATAACAATTGAGTGCAAAATTAAATATTTGCAATCAGAACCTACCAAAAACTTGGCTCTGTGTGTAGTGTTCAGACAGAACTGTTTGCTCTGCTCTTGAATTTGTGTTCAGGGCAGACTGATGTTTGAATTTTTTAGCCACTGGACTGTGAGAGTTGATAGTTAACAGTGCTTGTTCTCTAATTGACTGTCATTTTTGTGAGTGTATGCATTAGGGAAAAAAAGGGTTTCTAATTTAAAATTCAAAGATGCCTTAATAATATCAAATGCAGTCCTGGCTTACTTTCCTCTGTAAATAATACAGAGAGCTCACATGTGAGCAAGAGCTCAGTTCCTGGCTGTGCAATAACTCAGGTACAAGCACATGAGGCAGTTCCCTTTTTGGGTGCTGTCTGGTTTTCCTGAGCCACCTCCAAATGTGTCTGTTCTGTCCCAGACCACGAAGGCAGCACAGCCCTGGCACCTCTGAGTGCATCCCATTTGCAGATGCAGGCTCAGGGAGGGAGGTGGGCTGGTGATGCCAGCAGCCAGGGGAGCAGCCAAACAGGGGTGGCTTTTCCAAAGGCTCATCCTCTGCTTGTCTTTATTAACTGCTGCTGTTGAAACTTTTAACAGGCACTCTGGAAACTGGAGGGACAACAGGGGAAAGCAGCCAGAATCATAATCTGCTGAAGGACGCCATAAAGATGGAACTAAACCTCCTCCTGAATTACCTTCCTCACATTATAATAGAATTAGTAATTCTCATGATTCACTGAAATGACAGTTTCTTGCCCAGCATGATTTAATGGGGTGGTTGTTCCCTGCCAAGGGCTGCCACCTGAAATTCTGGATTTATGAGCTGGCTCAGTTGCTGAAACTCTTTAAGGTCTCATTTTTAAAATCTCAGATCCTTGAATAATCTAGGCTGGCTCTCTCACATTTGGGAGGAGTGGTGGAGAGGCAAAATGAGTTGCATAGAGTAGATCTGCAGAAATGTTTCTGACATGAATATCCTTCCAAATAACTGGTACAGCCATTACTGATAGCAAGGTATCAGGAAACTGTATTATTTTTCATTTCTGCCCATAAGAATTTAATCAAAAAGCCACTAGAACTTATTTCTTTCCTCTGAAGGACTTCCACCAGGTGCTGTTAGCCCAGCTTTATCTCCTGAAGGTCTGTTACAGTGTTATAAAAGACTGATGAGAAGAGGGAATTTTCCTACTAAAATGAGAATAAATCATCATTTTTCATTCTGTAAGACCTGCTCATACAAATGGGACCCTGCTACAACACACAGACAAATCACTTTGTGTTACTACTTTAGTCACTGAGTCCAAATTACCTCTGGAAGGGCAGGTCCCATCCTCCAGGTCCTGCTTCAGCCAAGCTCAGGGAGCCAGATGGAGAGGAGTAATTTGGTTTTTGCTGCTGCAGAGCACTGATGGCTGTTCATGGAAGGAGCAGTGGGTCTTCTGCTCTGCTTGAAGGAATGAGTCTGATCAAAAGCAGCCCCAGAGCAGTCCCAGATGACACAAAGGCTGCTGCTCTCCTTAGGAATGATGAAATCTGGAGAGGCAGTGGCTTTACCAGAGAAGGGAGTTGCAGAGTGCAGTGGCTCTGCCATCCCTGGCTGTGCAGCCCTGCACAGACATTGTCATGCAAGGTCCTCTTCCTCCATTGCTTTTCCCTGCAATTCCTGACAATTAGGTGCTGCAAAGGTTTATTAATATTTATAAAGGGCTTTGTTGTTTCCTGGTGGGGAGGCTGGATTCCAGCTCAGCAGTCACCTATGGCTGCCTCCCAGCTGTGCTGTCCTTAATTAGTGATACCCAGCAATTCCCTGGACCACCCCATTGCCATGGCAACCTTAGTTAATTGCAGAGTCAACTGGTCCCTCTCACAGAGTATGGCCTGGCTCCTCTGTGTATTCTCCTCCTCTGCTATCAGGGGTAATTTCGTGTTTTATTCTAAATTGGTAATAATTATAATTTCAAATTATGAAGCAAAAAAAAGTACTGAGAAAAAGGAAAATAAGAATAATCAGCTCCTTGTCAATGTCAGGGATAAAAAATGGGCTTTCAAATAGTAAATAGCATAAGTGGGTTGTAATTCCTAGTGCTTTAAGAGGTGTCACAGGGGGGTAGAATTCTAATGAAATACCAATAAGAGGCTTTGAGACTCCATAAATTTAGTGGGAAAGTCCCATTAGTTTCAATGGGAGAAAGAAGATGATTGTGTGTCAGGATATTACTAAATTAAAAATAATTTGGGCAAGAGCATTACCTGTGTCTATTGCTGACTTTGGCTGGGGGGAAGCACTTTTGCATTACCATCAGAAAACTTTTTCAGTAGCATCCACCTTGCACATAGTGAGCTTTTCTGTTCTGCTGGCAGAAAAATGTCCCAAGGGTTATTTGAATATCATTTTTCCTTTCTGGGGATACCAAGTTTTTGAAGTAATAAGTTTATAAGTTGTTTTTTCTTACTTTGGATCAGAGTCAGCCATCCCAGTTAGGCATAAATGCACATGCAGCAGAACATTGCAGGCAGACCCAGCCTGGGACAGAGTCAAGAAAGGAATTCCAGCTCAAATGGTTTAAACCTGGCAAAGTTACTGGCAACAGAAAATGGCCTTGTAGTGGAAGGAGTCTGACCTGCCTAAGGTGGGTATTTTATGTATCCAAATAACAGGATAGGCACTGGTGTTATTGCTATCGGTGGATCTGTTGTTGCAGACTTGCAGTGTGAGTTGATAGAAGGGGTTTTTTCCCCACTCTTCTGAAATCTCATGGGCTCAGAATAGGAGAGGAAAAGGAGAAGACTCTTCCCCAGTATTCCTGGTGTATTTAAAGGGTATTTTCCTTTGTTTGTGCCTATCTCAGGACTCTCTTCTCTTCAGACAATGACAGTTCTTCTGCCTCTCCTGATGCTCTGTCCAGAACACAGTGTTATTTCAGACAGGCTGGGAGTTCTCCTAATTACAGCAGCCAATTTATTTGAACTCACATCCAGCTGAACCTCAAACAATTTGGGCAGTGAAACTGGAATTGCAGGAAAACACTGAGTTTGTCCCTACTTCTAATTTCTTATTTTCCCTCCTCTCCCTTCCACATTATTTCAGTCTGACTCCAGTGTGACCCAGTATAATCCAGCAGGAACATGTGCAGCACCTTGTTCTGCAGTTCCCCATATGGCAGTGAGGGAAGGAAAGCTGGTGCCAATTGCAGATCCAATTACAGCCAGGCAAGGCTGCTCCATTACTGCATTTGAAGCCATAATTAAATTTGCTAACCATGAAGAGGTGCCAAACCCACCATTGCTTTGGAACATGGGACATCTGTTTAGTGCTAAAGCCAACATGGGATTTGAGAGGAAACATCAAAACTTCCATCAGTTTCTGCTGTTTCATGTCTTCATTAAAAATAATAAAAAATTCTAATTCATATCTCCTTGGTTTCAGTTTGGCATTTCTTGAAGCACCCACTCCACCAGTTGCCGTCCAACCAAATGCCCTGCAGTGAGATTTGCCCCTTGGTATTTTGGCATCCAGGTCCTCTATGTGGAAGGTGAAGCTCTGTCCTTTGACACTCTGTCCTAACATAATTTAAAACAGGTTTAATACATGTACCTGTCTTTACATTTTCTTCTTCACAAACCTTCTACTTCCCTTGCAGTGGTTCAGGGCTGAGATGACTCACTCTTCAAATGATAACACAATTTGCTAAATGGGATGTCAGAAGACACAGGGAGTTGGATACACTCTCATGGTATAATCTTCCCTCAATGAGTTAATGTTTCTATGAGTTAATGTTCTTATTGTTAATATACAGTGTGGTTATAAAAAGTGAAAATAGAGCAAGGCTGTGTAGGAGGGAGAGAAAAGCATCAAGGCTCAGGTAAAATGCCTCTGGAGATTCAATTGGAGACAGGATGATGGATTCAGCTGTTCATTCCCAAAATATATAATGGCTGTAAGAACAGGCATTGAAAATATTAAAAAATTAAAACACGGATTTCCTTCATTACCTTCAAATGGCAGCTGAGA
Source organism: Drymodes brunneopygia (assembly GCA_013400955.1). NCBI lineage: Eukaryota > Metazoa > Chordata > Aves > Passeriformes > Petroicidae > Drymodes > Drymodes brunneopygia. The sequence continues at coordinate 53,455 of VZTZ01035211.1, forward strand.
AATTGGTGAGGTTTAAGGTTGCTGAGTGCACGTGCCATGTTCTGGCCTGTGAGAACACCACTGGCTGCTATCAAAAGGGAATGTAATTACCCTTCTAATCAGAAATTCATGCTTCATAATCACATCACACTTCCAGTGCATTTTTCCTTTTAGAGTTTCAGAGGGAAAAAGAGAGAGACAACCCAAGAGAATGCATAGCAGATATGTTTATAACTTTTCTACACATTTGGTTGGCAGCCTCTGAAGGGAAAAAACTGTGCCTGGTGGTATGGAGCACCTGCCTGTAAACCAGGATTTCCTGGTTCTCTTCTCACCCATCCCTCAATGAAGGAGTCCACAGACAAACCAGGGACCTTTGGTCTTTTCACTGGTCAGCCAGAAATTCCAGTTACTCACCAGAGCCTGAGCAGTTAAATGATAACAGTCTCTAAAATCACAGCAAATGCTTCACAGTTCATCATAGTATTAGAAATACTTACAGACTGCAATGAACAAACACCTGGCACATCACAGGTGAATTACTGAGTGCTGTTCTGAACGAGGTCTGGGAGGGGTTCATTGAGTTTAGAGTGGATCTTTTGTCCTGTTTCAAGAGGTGACTTTACCAACACTCACCTGTGTCAGATCATGGCCATCCAAATCCAATCAAAGGTTTCTCTCTGTCTCTGCAAAAAGCTGTGCAAAGCTTCAGAGAACTCCAGATAGCTCAAACGAATAATAATTTATTTTGATTACACTAACCCTTGCACAGATTTCTCTGAAAGCTATAGGATATAATTCTGCTTATATTTACATACCTGATCCAAAAGAGTCTTTGGAGCTGGGTACATAATTCAGTTACATTTTTGGTGAGACAACAGATCCAGGTCAGTGCTTCCCTTTGCTCATTTCACAAATTCTGTTGGGTTTTTTTCACTTGACCATGAAATAGAAGAACACAGCTCAGGAAGAAGACTTGTACAAATCGAACTGGATGTGAGTTTTGTGCAAATAGAACTGGATGTGAGTTTTGTACAAATAGAACTGGATGTGAGTTTTGTGCAAATAGAACTGGATGTGAGTTTTGTACAAATAGAACTGGATGTGAGTTTTGTGCAAATAGAACTGGATGTCAGTTTTGTACAAATAGAACTGGATGTGAGTTTTGTACAAGGACATCTCCCAGAGCAGTGAAGTGCAGCTGATGCTCTCAGAGCTTAAGAGGGCACTTTCAGGCAAGCAGTGCTTCTCTACAAGGCCGTCTGCTCTTCCTTGAAGGGCTCTTAAGAAATTCTTGATGTTGAGGTGATGCTTAGTTTAAAGTAGTTTAGCTCATCCTCATCACCACCCTCTCAAGATCAGTCGTGTAACAGCTGTGGACTCTTGAAAGGTGTGGGTTCTCCTTCCCTGGAGGTGACATGGACATGATGGGGTGTCACTCACGGGGACATGAAGCAGCATTTTCAAGCTCACAGTTACACAGCAACAGGGTGTTCGCAGGAGCACTGAGGTCACTGAAGCTTGGATGGAAAAGGCTGCAAGGGATTCTGATTTTTCAAATGACCCTGCAGAGCAGACAGCACAAATGGACATTAAATGGACATTGCCTGTAAGTTCAGGGTTTTCTACTAACCAGACATTCCTGATTTGAATATTTGTTTTTATGGAACCCCACACAGCCTGAGCCAGTGCCAGGAGCTGGTGCATTGTCAGTACTTCTGGGCTGTGTTTTATAACACAGATTTGCAGCATAGATTAGCTTTTGAGGCTTTTCTTTACCTCTGACAGCTTTTATTTTATTGTGGGATAGTCAGGGTTTGATAAATCCGGTGCTACAAAGCTGAATGGAGTTAAGCTGCTGGGGATATTTCCAGCTTATGTGTTTGATGCAGTTTCAGGGATGTGGCTCAGTGACCTAAAGGATCCTTCCCTGTCAGCCAGACAAATGCTTCTGGATTGAACCTGTAATGTTCTGATTTCATGGAATGAATCACTGCTACCAGCCTGGCACGAAACAATATGAAAAATGCAAGAGAACAAAAGTGTTAAATGATATACCAAAAAGCAATTTTCATACTTAATTTCATTGATTTCCAGGACAACTGGGTGTTTTTCTTGTGTCTTTGTTTCAGCTTAGATTAATAGGTGTTTAGAAACACTTTGCAATGTAGAAGTTCTGGGATTTGATGAGCTCTTTGAAGTAAATAAAGGAGGTTTGAAATTTGAATGATGAGACACAGCCCAAGCCAGATTCAGTGTGGTTCCTGCTAGAGAGGTGGTATTTCAAATATGATATTTTACCCCTCTGATCATTTCTTCTCAAGTATTCTTTCCTCTGGTTTCAACAAAGCAAAAACAGCAAAGGATTATGCACCTTCTTACTTAATTTAGTGTTAACTTATGAAAGAGTGTTTTGGAATAAGGATTCCTTTTGTAATCAGGCTCTAAACTCACAGCTGCTGTCATTCTGCAGCATTAACCTCCAAAATTAATGCACATATTGCTTCCCAGAGGAGTTTGGACAACAGGACCAGGGCATTGTGTGAGGTGGGGTTTGCAGGGGTGTGACAGGAACAGAGACCCACTGAGCACTGAGGGGATTTGAGTTCCTAAATCACTCTTACACCTCTGGAAATCATGCCCAGAGCTCTGTGGGCCTATTCACACAGCAACATCTAGCTGTCAGCAAGGGGAATATAAGTGCTAAAAATTCCATCTTCTCATCTTTTTTTTTTAATTCCCCAAAAATACTGGCCTTAGAGCAGATCCAAATCAACAGATTAAAAGGGATTGTTCCCAACAAGAAGTCTAACAGAGGGAACTTCCCTGGGATAAGCTGTTCTGGGAGGAAGCCAAGTAATTGGGGTTTTTAGCAGTGCTATAACAAGGCAGCAGGGTTACTGTAATGACCAGTGCTTAATGAGCAACCCAACATCATGTCAGGAAGGATAACTGAGTCTTGTGGTTATTAAGGATGTAGTTTTGAAGTAATTTGGGGGTTTCAGTACTTCAGCCTTTCAGTGGCACTTGCTTCCCATCAAGCCAGTGCTGCCACAGGAGCAGCACCCTCATTAACCCTTGGAGGATCCAAACAAGAGCCAAACTTCAAGGCACATTCAAACTTCAAAGGGCATTCCCAGAAATCAAACTTCAGTGGTTCAGCTGGTCACAAAGCTATGGATTTTTCAATCAAAAATAAAAAGTTGCCTAAATGCTGGACTGAGAACATGATTTGACCAGCTCTAGAGCTGGGCTAGAAAGACACAGACCATTGATGTGTGTCAGTGAAAATATCAGCTCAATATGAAGTGGAATTGCAGACAAAAATATTTTCAATTAACCACACAAGCCTTAAAGAGCAAACACCAGTAATGACTGCCAGAATGCCAAAAACCTTCCTCTTAAGGGAGAATGTTTAATTTGCTGATGAATTTTTATACTGGTTTTTTTGGAGAGTGGTGGCCAGTGTGTTCTTCAGCTGGACAGTCTTTGGCACATCAGTTCTTGCAGGTGAATTTATGGTCACACTTCACCTATGGCTTCATCAGGGTGTTTGTTTGTTTTCTCTTTGAAGGCAGGGAACAGATGTACCTGGATTTCATGGGGAAATGAGGAACAGAGAAGCAATTTCTGTGAGCTGAGATGTTCTGGACTCTGATATTGGACAGTATTATTGTTTCATCTATGAAACTTCTTGAAATGGATTATCCAAACTTTTGCTTAATTGCCTGGTTGGAAAAAAAAGTCCTGAGAGCAAATAATATCTCATTATGCCAAGTCAGATAATATTATAATTAAATTGATGTGACGAAGAATATCAAGAATCAATTTTTACACCTGGAATTAATTTTCTGAGTAGGGAACCACTGGACATTGCCATAATTAGTGCATTTCTTAGAAACCTATCAGCACACTGTTTTCAGGGCTGAACTTACCATGGAGTTGCATTTCTATTTTTAAATGCTCACCATCATCAGCTGCAGGCAGAATTCTGAGCACACAGTTTCAATGCTGACACCAAGAACTTGGCCAATGCACTTCCAGATCTAAGAATGAGCTCACTGTGCTTGTTTATTTAATTTCAACTGATCCTAACCTCATTAAATGAAAAGAAAGTAACTTTTGGGTTTTCTTCTGGGCTCACAGGACACTAAACTGAGGCCTAAGCTCAGTCCTGGCTGTTGGAATAGGAAATCAGCAGTGGTTTTCTCACACAGATTTTCCGTGGGCTCATGAAGTTGGGGAGAGATTGCAAATTCTGCCCCCATGCCATCTTTGTCTACAGGAGAGTTAGCATTCATGGTGTCACTCAAAGTGAACTTTTACTGCCCACAACAACCTATTTCTGTAGCAAAGGTCACATTTGTTATCTATCAGGATGTAGCAGCACAGTGGAATAGAGTTGCCACAATGAACTGGCCTTTTTCCATTCTGAATGGGCTTCTAAATCAGGCAGAGGGAGCATTGACTGAAAATCATTGGGTCTGTCTGCTTGAAAGGTCATAGTCTGAAATACTGCAAGATCATTTCACCCTGGTTTATACAGTGCAGCAGCTTCTGGTACAGAGCCCACCACCCACCCCAACTGTGCAGGTGCCTGGCCTTCTTGGGATTTGAGATGGTAATGGGAAAATAGAAAGACTACTTGGCTCTGTCACAGCCCTGAGTCAACGAAAGATAAAAATCAATAACTGGTGCTTTTTTATTTTTTTTAATTTTTTTTTTCTTTGTGGCAAAATCCAGCAGAGTTTGCAGTGACTTTCCTCAGAGAGAGCACACACTCAAGCTGCCTTTCCCAGCCAGCAGTGGATCTCACACAGCCACGTGTGAGCAGTGCATCTCTCCAGGCATTTCTTTTATCCTGCTCAGCACCCAATTAATTGTATCCATTTCCTTCCAACCTTGCTTCCCAGTTCTCAGGCTCTTCGCTTTTCACTCCTCAGTCAAGACAGGGGATTTCCCAAACACAGGGCTGCCATTTCCAGTGGAGCTAAAGGGATTCAAATGTTCCTGTGGCCTGTGACAGCAATTTCTTGTTTGCAGACAGTCTGACATTCATCAGCTTTGTCACATGGTGATGCTACATAAAAGCAATACTCAGCATTACACAAGTAAAATACCAACTTCATAGCCTGGCAAATTGGACTCTCAATAAATACAGCTGCTGCTTGATTTGTTTTGGAAGGGTGTTTGGCTCTTGACACAGGAGTGAGCATCTGATGTCAGGCAAAAACTTCTCTCTTTCCTCACCCCCATTTGTTTTACAGATGAGCCAAAGTTCATTTTTGGTAGCGTTTGAAACAAACAAAATGCTGCTCTTTAAGCGAAGAATATCAGCGTAGACAGGGTCTGATTCTCTGTCTGGAATTGGCTTTGCACTGCTGTGTTATTTACCTTTACAATGTCGTGTCAATACATTCAGGTTTTCCCAGGATCCATAAAAATACTTGGTTTTACTGCTGCAAGACATTGCTATGACTTACAAAATATCCTGAGCTCCTCAGAGTTTGACCCGAGTGAATTTGTCCTCCTGACACAAATCCCTCTTGTGGTGCAAGGCAGTGTTCCCTCTTTGGTGCAGGGGACAGAACTCTTTTGGCTGCTGGTCTGAGGCTGCAAAGCAATGCCCTGAGAGTAAATGACTGCCACAGAGCCTTCCATCCTCCCTGCTGAAACCCACCAGGCATCTCTGAATGGCTTTTCCTCACTGAATACAGAGCAGTGGATAAAAAAACCTAAAAGCACATGCACCCTATGAAAATAAAGCAGAGCACTCCATGTCTCACACAGAGGTAGGATGAAAGAAAAAGGAATAAACTGTGTCTGACAGATGTTAATGAAGCAGAGAGACCCATTTTAATGAAGCCCTGGAGAGTGGCCAGTCTGTTGGAGATGGGACATCATGAGTCATACAGGAAAAGGACAGGACATGAAGAACTTCTTTGCTTTTCTCCAAAGTGGATTTCTTTAAAGATTTTTGGGAGAGTTTTTTGTCACAGGGCATGCTCATGAATGCAGCAGGAGAAGCCCCAGCTCTCAAGGGGCAGAGGAGGTGCTGTGCTGACTGGACATTTCTGGGATCTGCCTGCTAAATCCTCCTGCAGCTTCTTGGGGAACACTTTCAGAAGGTCAGGAAGCACCACGAATTCCAAATGACAGTTCTAGAATTTGGCTCAGGATAGCGTGGCTGGATCTGTCTCTGTTCTCCTGCTGTAAATGCTCTGCTCAAGCAGTTTAGGGGGATGCTGCAGAACCACGGGTGCCCAAATCCTCTGGCCTTGCTCAGCAGAGGAATCAGCTGGTGACAAGAGTGCTGCTGCTGCTTGCAGCAATAGGAGACTGTGCCTGGTGCCTCTAAAGCAGACTTTGTGTCGTGTGTAGCTTTTGTTTTATCTGCCATCACCCAGGGAGGTTGGGATATAGAAATGTATTACATTTGAAACAGGAATAAAATATTAAACTGAATGCAATAAAGAGATAAAGAAACATGTGCACAAGGTAAAAAAAAAAAAACCTAAACCAAATGAGCTGAGGGAACTTGTGGACCAGCAGTCTTAAGATGTATTCCACATTATTAAATTACCTTCAGAATTTAAATTTGGCTTTTGTTCCAGGCAGACTTCTTAAGGAGTTGTGACTAATTTTCAGCATATTTAAGAATGTACACTGAGCCCTCCCCAAAGAGTAATTTCATTACTTGCCTGGTACTGCTGCTGCTTAGACTTATAATCCTTTGGTTTAAATTACAAAGAATATTCAAGCCATGACACCTTCCTTACATGCAGCACCACAAAAGATTCCCCTCCATGATGCTGCTGTGGCTGTTGACACAGTACTCCTCTGCAAATTTCAGAGTATTTCTGGAAAGGGATCTGTTTATAATAATATTTGTATGCACATGATCCCTACAAGCCTTCACTTTAATCTTGGTTAAATAGCGAAGTAATTAAATAGTAATTCCTGGTGCTGGAAAAACATCATCCTCCCGTGAGGCAAAACAGGAGCAGGGAATGTTTACAGCACCAGCATTTTAAAGCTAATGTAAAGAGGATTTATCACAATTAGAAAAAGAGTTAATGAGGGATGTGTGCACATTGTATGGCTAATAGTGATTCACATTCCACCACCGGCATCGAGCTGAAGCTGAGGTTGGAAGGGCCAACTCCTGCCTGCCTGCAAACATCCAACTCCTGAAAAAAAACATCCAACTCCTGCAAACATCCAACTCCTGAAAAAAATATCCAACTCCTCCCCAAAAAATCGAACTCCTGCCTGCCTGCAAACATCCGAGTCCTGCTTGCCTGCAAACATCCAACTCCTGCAAACATCCAACTCCTGCCTGCAAACAAACATCCAACTCCCAAAATAAAAATCCAACTCCTGCCTGCCTGCAAACATCCAACTCCTGCCTGCAAACAAACATCCAACTCCTCCCCAAAAAATCGAACTCCTGCCTGCCTGCAAACATCCAGCTTCTGCAAACAAACATGCAACTCCTGCAAACATCCAACTCCTGCAAACATCCAACTCCTGCCTGCAAACAAACATCCAACTCCCAAAATAAAAATCCAACTCCTGCCTGCCTGCAAACATCCAGCTTCTGCAAACAAACATGCAACTCCTGCAAACATCCAACTCCTCCCCAAAAAATCGAACTCCTGCCTGCCTGCAAACATCCGAGTCCTGCTTGCCTGCAAACATCCAACTCCTGCAAACATCCAACTCCTGCCTGCAAACAAACATCCAACTCCTCCCCAAAAAATCGAACTCCTGCCTGCCTGCAAACATCCAGCTTCTGCAAACAAACATGCAACTCCTGCAAACATCCAACTCCTGCAAACATCCAACTGGCTGCCAGCAAAGCATCTCCAGGATCCCTTCCCCAAGAACCAGTGTGAGACCAGCTGTAAGGAGCATTTAGTAGCCCAAGACAACTGCAATGTTATTATTGAAAAGAGAAATCCCGTGGCTTAAGGCAATGTAATTAACCCTGCCTTCCTCTCTGCTCTATCTATGGAAGAAACTCCTGTGACAAATCTCATCAGTTGTGCTGATGATCTGTGGGAAGAAGGGTTTGCAGAAATGGGAATGCTGGTTTGAGCATGGGAACATGAGTACATCTCAGAGGTGTTCTGCATCTCCTGCTTCAGCTGTGCTTTCAGTTCCAGCATTTTCCTATTCATGAATACAAGATTTTCTAGATGGAAATTTGTTTTGAAATAAAAGTAAATTCTCTGGTTTCAAGCAGCATTTAAAGGGAAGTGTTGAGCATTTGATAACTTCTGACTGGTTTTTTTATTCCCTAAAAATCTACTGTTAAAATCATCCTTATTTCCTCATCACCTTGAAGGCATTAAAAAGGACTGAAAGCCTGTAGAAAATACTGCACCACAGGCCAGATACATACTTACTATTCAGAAAAAGACAAATAGATAGAACCAAAACTCAGAATAAAAGGGACAACATTCCCAGCTGCAGCAAGTGGCAGTGCTGGAAGAGGAGCTGCTGCCTATGGAAGGAGCTGTGTGAGGACTCCAGAGTGGGCATGAGGAAAAGGAAAAGGAAAATGCAGCTTGAAGTTCTTGCCAGGATTCTGAGGAAGAGTTAAGGGTGTCTCCACATGTTCTTTCATTGCTCACACAGCTGAAGCATGTGGGGATGATTTCTTTCCCAAATGTATATGAATCAAAATGCTTCAATCTGCCATTTATTTGAAACACGCAAGAAACACCAGGAATTTCTATCCCTGAACAGAATCCTGCTGTGCACAGTAAGTAAATTTTCCACTAGATTTGACTTTCTGCAGGAATCTGTGAAAGGACATGGCACTGGAACCATGCACTTGCTTTTGCAGAGCAGGTTTGTGCCTTCCTGGAACGGAGCTGCTCGTCAGCAGCAGCAGCTGGAATCATCAGGAAGGTATAAACAAGGGCAGTATTAGGTCAATCTAAAAGAATTTTAGTTCTTTTGATGTTTCTGTTTATGGGGCAGTTGTTCTTTTACCATGTAGACCTTGCATAGGGATATGGATAAAGCAGGAGAACAAACAAGTTTTGGGCTTAGGTTTTTTCATTTAAGAATTTAAGTTGGGTTTTTTTCCATTTAAGAATCTAAGTTAATAAATTATATGCTTAAACTCAGTGAATTTTAATAGGATTAAACTGCATGCTGAAAATAAGTTCTTAATGCCTTTTGGAAAAAAAGAGGAGGTTTAAGGAAAGCACCCAATGATATAACAGGGCCCTTTTCCTGCATTTAGGAGGCTCTAGTTCAACACTCAAGTGTGGCATTAAGCTTCTGAGATTGATCTAGTAAGTTCTCTAGCATGCTGTAGAAAGAGAGAGAGAGATGTGACTGTCCATGTTTTTGTGTTTTACAGCAGTAATGATCCTTCATTTTCCTGTCCTCACCCAAAGCCTGCCCCATCCTTCCTGGCAGCCCTGGGGGTGCACCTGGACAACCACAACTCCTCCACCTCCACACTGAGCTGCTTCAAAAGCTGATTCCTTTCCTCAGTGGGTGATATCACAGTTATTTGGATACTGGAATTTCATGCCCAGTGGGAACCCTCATGAATAACATTTCCTGGCAGTGGCCTGGGGATACCTGAAGGATTTTTTGCCTATATTCACAAGTATTAGCATGCACACTTGTGATGCTTTAGGTATGATATTTTAGCCTGGTTTCTTGGTGTCCCACAGGCCAGGAGACCAAACATCCCAGAAACTACGTAGAGATAGGAGAGCAAACATTCTATTGCTGTAAGAACTCAAGGTCCCCTGGCAGGACAGATTCTGGAAACTGGAAGTTATCCCAGCCCAGCCCCTTATTGGGCCCTCTTGTTAGATATGCTAATGAGTAAGGGCTTTAATTGTACACTCAATTTGGGGTGGGGGGACATTGTGACGCTGTCACCTGGGTGAAGCAATGCATGGAATGGGGTCCTATTAAATACCGAGGGAAACGACCCCCAGCCCTTTAACCATGTCTGAGCTTTTATTTCCTAACACCAGGAAAAAGGCACCACTGGCCTGGGAATGCTCCATCCTGGCCCCCCTCCAGCCCTGCAGCAGGGGAGGGATGGCATGAGTGGAGCTGCTCTTCCCTCCCAGCTGAAGGGTATCAGCTCTGACAGCATCTCCTGATGGTCACTGAACCATAAGCCATATTCTGCAAGTACTTACACTTTACTCACTGCCAAGGCAACTCGTGAGCACTTTGTGAGGGGAAAAAAAAATTGAGAAGTGAGCAGGGCTAAGGAGGACACATGACATTTTGGAGGGGGGGGGAAAAGTACTGGGCAATGCTAACTCATCAAAATAGTCCCTGAGACAGGTAATAAAGGAGATGAAACAGTAAGAGAAGCATCATAGTGGAAATAACTGCAGCACTATCATTTTCACACTTTTCACTCACTCCCTGATTTGAAAGCAATTTCTGACATTCAGGCTCCATCAGAACACTTCTTGCCAAGAGAGCTCTGTGTAGTTTCACAAGTGTTATTGAGGACTCACACAGTGCCGGTGAAGTAGATCAGTGAAGTTATCTCAATTTTTCAGATGAGTAAATTGCATCACAGAAGTGAGTGATTATTTTTTCTATTTTCCCTGAGACCACAGCAAGGCAGCTTTAAAGGAAGATCCCAAGAGTCCTGGCTCCTGCATCCTGGCTTTATAACCTGCACTGCACTGTCTCTGCTTTAATAGAGTCCTGGTAAGTAGTTTTGGGGCATTAAATACCATTTCTGATTAGAAGTTGGATGTTCCTATATTTGGAGGTAATCCCAGTACATTAAAAGAGGAAGGGAAGGTGCTGCACAACAGGATTGTATTTGCTAATGTTTTGCCAATCAGCCTAAAATACTCTTTAGTAGTCAGGGGCTGCTGTTCTTACCTTGCTGTCAGGAATGTAGAGAAATATTTGGAAAGTGATTGGTATTGCTGAAAAGTTGAAGAGTTTTCCATATTACCAAGCTCATGGATATCCCACAATTTCATGTGACGCCTCATCCTGAGGAAAAACTGAGGACAGTCCAAACCCTCTTCAATCCCCAGAGCAGGAACTTGTGAATATCTGAAGTGTAACTCCTAAGAGGTGCAGCAGTGCTTCCTCCAGCTACAGAAACGTGTATTGACTAGAAAAAAATACATTTTACATTAGATAAAGCAGAAATTAAGCAAAACATTTTTATTTGGGAATGTAGAGAATGTACTCAATGACTGAGTATTTACAGAGTTTTGTTGGATGATGGTCCTAATCAAAATGAAACCCCCAATAAGTTTATCTTTAAAAAGGAAAAGGGCTAAGAACTAAGATGTTCAGGTTAAAAATATAAGATCATTCTGTGGAATGTATGTTTACAACCAGTCATTAGAAATATAGAAAGAACTGAAAACAAATTGCAGGGGAATGAAGATTGACTCAACTGATAGCTAAATATTAACTGTGTTCATAAGGAGAAGGGAAATTACAAAGGACTTGGCAAAGTGAGCTGTCCAAACTGACTGACTAAATCAAGAAGTTAAACATCCTTGGGCAGAGCAAACTATGCACCAGCAAAGGTCATTACTGTTTCCTCACAGGGTTTGGCTCTTTCACTCTGCAATTGAGCTGGGGTTTTAAATACAGCTTTAGTGTGCAGACATAAAGGTCTTGGTCTCTGTTGAACAGAGAGGCTTTGGAGGAATTCCCTCACACGGGTGCCTGTGAACACGAGCAGCTTTTTGGATGTTACCTGGAGCAGCTTCACCTCGTGGTGTGTGTGAGGGCTCCACCAGCCACACAATGCTTAAAGACCAGAGCTGTAAAAAGCCATGCTCTGCTGGGCTTGGTTTTAGGCCTCAGAAATAAAAGGATGAAAAGAAGAGCAGTAGAAAGATTCCTTTTTCTTTGCCTTCCATGGAGCAGTCTTGGCATCACATTGTACTGCACCTGTGCCATGGCACTTCTCACCATTGCACTGCCGAGCCAGGTTGTTGCAGTAGAATTAATTTCCTTTATTATGTCTGTATTACATTGCCACAGGTGTTAGAAAACTAGAGCTGGTGTGAAACACTGAGAGACCAGCGATCACCTTGCTGGTGTGCAGGTAAACACATCTGCATTCAAAAGTCTGCTGACAATATTGCACATTTTCTGCAACTGATTTGAACAACGGGAACAACGAGGGTCTAACTGCGGCTGGAGTGTCCCTTTTACGAGCTGATGGTGCATCGTTAACCCAATCAAAGCTTAGACCAAGCAGCACTCCAAGCTTAATACCATTCAAGTGAGTCCAGTTAAAAGCAAGCACCAATTTCCAGGCGGTGACCTTGAGCTGGGGGTGCTGCATTCTCAGCTGCAGCTGAAAGGGATTTGGTTCAGCTGAGGGGTAGGCACGGACTCAGTGAAGAAATTATGAGTAACAAGACACTGCATGAGAGGCTCTGTCTGCCCTGCTCTCAGTCCCCATTGCCCACAAAGTCAGAAAATTGATGGTAAATGCACAACATGTTATCGTTCTTGGGTGGTTAGAGAATTCCAGTTTGAAAGGGCTGAGGTTATTCTTGCCTAGCAGACTAAATGTTAACTATATTCCAGTCCATTTGTGTATAGCAATGGAAAACATGATTTATCTGGGATGTCAGGAATAACATTGCCTTTCATTAGCTGTAAATAATGTTATGAGGCTCTGCTCTGCTACTGGGTAGCTTCATGTACTATCAATTTCTCTGCATTTATTCACGTGCAGAATTAGGAAGGTGGAAATTCCTCAAAACCTTGCTAGGAGAAACCTGTTAAGAGCTTATAGGAGGTATTTATTTTATGTTTTAAAAATTCAATAGACTCCAGATAATCTGCCCTCTGGTAATCCACAGAATAGTGATTGAGCCAGACACTTAGCTGGTGTAATGTACTGAAGCTCTTCTGAAAGCAGCTGTCAGGCTGCTCCTCTGAGATATAAGAGGCTTAGGCTCAATTCCCTAATTTACAGCAGGTCTCCCGTGTAACTTTGGCAAAATTCCTTCTATCTAGATAAAAAAAAGGGTTTACAGGTAGTGAACAAAGTTCAAATCCCAGCAGTGCTCAGACCTCCTACACGATGCTTAAGACAGAAAGGCTCAGTCGATAGAGTGCAGAATTCAAAAGACAGTGGCTGCATACTAAGGAGGCACCCTCAGCACCCTCAAGTAATTTCTGTGTGCTTTAGGAATCCAGTTCTGTGAAAGAAGGCATATATCTCCATATTTCCAGTGAGAATCTTCTGTTGTTGTTTACAGTAACCCATTCCTTACTGCTCCTAAAGGCAGGTGGAAATCAGGGCCAAGCAATTGAGTTCAGTCATGACAAAAGGCTTAGTGGGCAGGCATGGAAGCAAAATTTTCCAGTCTCTGGTCAAGCCACAGCTGAGAGCGTGTTTCAAGCATCAGTTCTCTGGAAATAGGCATCAGAAGAGGGACTTTGGAGGAATTAACAACTCCAACATTTAATCTTCCTGGTGTTGCTTCAGAACTTCAGTGTGGGATTGAAAGGTGAGTGGATCAAGAAGTGCAAAGCATTCAGTTATTGCAGCAGTGGGGAACATCCAAGCAGCTGAAATTGATAGGTGCTGTCATTTGTAATTGCTGAGAGCTGGAGCACCAGAGTGTGTTACAAGTGAGTGCAGTGGGAAGGTCTGGACCCTTCAGGGGTGATGGTCTGATCTCTGATCCATGCAGGTACAGCTGGCTGGGGGGCAATGGTGTGCAGATATGCCAGCCTGGAAAGGTCTGCCCTGCAGACAGGACTGCAGAACAGGCACTTCCACAGCACTGATGCAAACACTGGCTGTAGGAGCTCTGTGAGCAACTGGGCAAAAAAGCAATGGTTTCAGTGCCTTTTTGGTAGCTTTCTGTTTCAGTTCATTACAGAAGAAATCTTTACCGTGGACATAGTTCCAGGAATAAGTGGGTGGAAAACATTTTAGGGGACGATTCTGCCAGAAGAAAGGGTGGAGAAGTGGGCCCGGCAAAGATTCCAGAGGCCAAAAGTAACTGAGAAACAAGGCAAGGAAATATTAAATCAAATAAGGAATATATGGTGGGCCTTCTGTGAAATGAGAGAAATGTTTTGGGGCAAATTGTGCAGAATTACGAGAGGACAGGTATCTGAGGAAGGTGAGTGTGTGAGCATGCGTGCACTGCATCAGGAAACAAGTGCCATGCTTCTCTCCTGCTGCCTTGTCAAATGACATCTTACCATGAGCCAAGAAGTTATCTGCTCCTGCTACACTTGATAGCATTTTCTTCATTCTCATCTTCTCCCCTTCTTCCCATTTGACCCATGACAGGTATTAATATCCACTTTGACTATTCAGGAGCATCTTCTGACACAAAATCTCAGTTTGAGAGAAGTGTGGCAATTTACAGCTGAGTTGGTTATTGCTGGATCTCAAAAGCTCCTTAAGGTAGGGCTGCCAGAAGGCAGTCAAGTGTGTTGGGGGAGCCCAAGGTTGTCCTTAGTGATGAGAACAACCTGCACTAAACCATGGATGGCTCCTGGCTTTGGGCTTTGTGTGGAGGCAGAGCCCCAGCCATCTTTCCTTATCCACTGGATGTGTAAATCCCTACCAAAATTCAGCTGTGGTGCTTAGAAAGCATCAGCACAAAGCCAAGGACTCTGATTCTCTTAAGCTGAGAGGCCAAAAGTACAGCTCAACTCTGCATTTCTTTTTGGGCAGATCTATGTGTACCATTCAGGAGTCTTTCTGCTCATAGGATCAGAAGTAGGGAATGCAAATAAATGAGTGCCATTGCAAGGAAAAATGATGCACTGAATTAGCAGAAAAGATGCAAGAACTGCCTGTTTTCAGGAGTGACCATGTTAGCAAGCAGCAGCAGACTTGGTGTGATGGTCTGGCATGGGAAGACCTCTGACACACTGATCGTGGTGGAAACAGCAAATCATCACATCATTTTGATACTCCTCTGTATTAAATATTCCAGTAAAAAACCCCTCCCCTGCTGATATTACTGCCTCATTACCCAGAGACAGCTGTGGTGAAAGATGAAGTACAGACAGGCAGAAATATCCAGTTTGTCTGCAGGACTTGTGCTGTCTCTTAGAGTGAGCATGCACAGTGGGATTCCTGCAGCGTGTGAGCTGTGCCTTTCAGATGTAATGATAATTGTTTCACACAACATTAAATTACTTGTAGTTGCATGGTCTTGCAAACACCAGTGCTGCAGCTCCTTGGGTAAAAGGTACTGCACTCTTTGCCAAAAACATCAGCATGGAGGTGCAGCCAAAGCAGGGAGTGTGTTCTGAGGGTTACAGCTGTTCTGAACAGAGATTCAGAGAGTTTGACTTCAAGTTTCAGGGCAGCACCTGTTGTTTAGTTGGACACAAAACAATTAGGTAACTTAGGAGGTCAGCCACCAAGGCCAGGTAGAGAGCAAAAAGAGACTCAGCTTCTCTTTATTTTTATATTTATACCTTTTTACAGACAGTTATGGATTGGTGTGGTAGTATAACTTATATCAAAACTTGCTGGCATAAAAAAGGAGGCGGAGTTGGAAATGAGGTATTCCAAAGCAGTTACTACAGCTTCCGCCTCCAAAAAACTCATAAAAACCAGGTGAGCACCTGGAGAAGCTCTTTTTTCGGCTTCCGGTGGACTGACAAGACGTGCCTTTCCTCTCCCCCCTTGCACCGTGCTGGTGCAGAGGGGGGAGGG
>VZTZ01035211.1:69682-106931 GCA_013400955.1 Drymodes brunneopygia
GAGGGGAAGAGTGTTCTAAAGAGGTCTTGTTCTGATTCCTAATTATCATTGTTATTATTTGTTTTAAGTCTGTTAATAAATTTCTTTATATATTCTTTAAAGTATAAACCTGCCTTGCCTACTATGAGTCCTTGCCTCACAACAGAATCAGGTAATTTTGGTAGATGTACTAGCGTTTAGCCAAAAAACTGCTACAATTAATATTTCTACCTAATCTTCAATTCCCCAAACCTCCAAACCCACAACAATTGGACAAAGAGGTTACTACCTCTTAAATTCTATAGGTGAGAAACACAGTTTATCACATTTTTCACTTTAGAAAGAAGAATGAAAAACAACATTTAAAGTACAAAACAATTCTTGGCTGGCTATAGAAACATGGATTGTTTACACAAAATTTATGAGAACTTTTGCTACCAACTATAAACACAGCACTTTAAAAAAATCAGAACGACAGCAAGCAGCACCAATTCCACCCTGATACAGAAGATGTACCTTCTGCAATGTCTCTCCTTACTGAAGGTCATTTCAGGCTCCAAGGCAGCTCACTGCCCAGCAGTTTCTGTAAACCTGCAGGGTGAAGGAGCTCCCTGAGAATTGTCTGTGCTCTTCTGCTCCACAGACTGGAGGCTTAGGGTGGCACAGAGGTGACAGTACCACAAATCTCCATTTAGGCCACATGTGTGAATCTGTGAGCCCCAGATGTGTAAACCTGCAGCAGCCCCACAGGTCAGAGCCACCTGCACTGACCATGCCCAGCTGGGCTGGAACTTAAAGAAATCTGAATCCTTTGTACTCAGAAGGTTCAGTCCAACCACAAGCAGCCTTTTTTTCTGTGGCCAGATTAAGAACCCAGATGAACATTTGCCTCCCTTAGAAACAGGGCAAGATGTTCTTCAGCTTTCACTGAGTTACAGCACTAAAATCTGCATTTATTTGTTTATTCTATTAACTGGCAGATATATGGCTGATTCTTTCCATTAAACAAGCTGCAAAATATTCTCTACATCCTGCACTTCAATGGTAGGAAAATCACTGGGGTCTTTTGACAGGTCCCCATAACAGTCTCCACTAGTGGAAAGAGGTTTTGGGTTGGGTTTTTTACTTCCTTGCTGTGAGGCAATTAAAGTGTGATAATACCTACGGCTGATGGGAAATTTTTCCAACAAAACACCCCTGATAAGCAAATACTGACTTGTAAAAATCAAAGCTGTCCAAAATTCTAGTTCTGAAATTGTCAGTATATCTGGTTCTGCGTGCTCAAAATGAAACCTAATGATTTTTTGGCATTGAATAACTTTTGGATACACTTGGATGAGAAACATAGTTTAAACTGTTGTTTTGTCAAAGGAAAAACAAAACCATTAGAGAAATCACAACACTTCCTCATTTTTACATGGAACTAACACAGGACAAAAACACAAAATGGATTTCTGAAGAGGATGAAGACATAAATTACATATGTATGTTCAGTTAAAAAAAAACAACAACCAAACCAAAACTTAAAACATAAAGCATACAAACCCTGTAACTTTTTCTTCCCGAGCAGAAAACCAACACAACAGACAGAACCTGCATCCAAATTACCTCAGTGTCTACTGAAACCTCTTTCCTCAGCTCACCTGACACTCTCCATGTCACCACGATGGATGAGACTCACTGAGACTGTAGATAAAGACTCCCAGGAACAGAATAATTGATAGAGAGCTCAGAATCATGGCACTACTTTCTTCTTGTTTTCCTTAAAATCCTGACCTTGACATCTTTTCAAGCCCTGCCTGGGTTTGCTGTAATGCACTTATTTCATTCCAACTTTTTTCAAAACTGCTTTGTCAGGTAATTGAAGTTATTAGTGAAGTTATGGCAACATTTGTTATCCCTTGTAAGAGATGAAAATTAGTGGTTTTCTTCATGAGAGATGCTCAGTGTAACAATAATTGCTGAGTAGCCAACTAGTTCCATTGTTTACCTTAGTATCACACGATTTTTCTTAAATTAACAACCTAAAAAAAACAGTGGTTTTTATTTTTAGAGGAAAGAGGAGCAGAATGGCACCAGCAAAAGCTAAAAACCAAATTAAGAACACAAATTTCATAAGCTTTTTTAAAAGCCAGAGCCAAACCTGTTGCAGTTTTTGTTTTTATGCTGAGAAATCCCCTCGCACTGCAGAAGAGTGACTGGTACTGTGAACACTGCTCACAGAAAAGCACCTAAACCTCCTCCACTCACTTGTTTAATCATTCCTGAGTTTTTCTGCTAAGCACCTGCCTTTTAATTTGCTACAACCAACCTGAAACATCTGTCAGATTTTTTTTTTTCCCCATGAATTAATAATACTGTAATTAAAATCCAGCAGAGAGCTCAGCTGAGACTCCTGGTTAATCAGGGCAGGAGGGGACCCTGTGAGCAGAGTGGCACTGCATGGCTTGGAGAGGGCTTGGGTTGGAACCAGGGCTCAATGGGTGATGAGTTTCTGCCAGCCCATGAAGCTTTTGGGTGTTTGTTCCAGTAGCCAGCACAACTATTTGTGGGCAATCAAATATTGGTGAAATTATTTAATTTTGATGTAAGGCCCCAAAAATTATTTACTATATGTGTATTTTTGAAGGATCTGATTTTAGTTATTGTTTCTCTCCAAGCACTAAGAAAATGAGAGGGAGCAGTGCTGAACTGAGCTCTTTCTGAGAGATGTTTTGCACTTCAGGTGGCAGTGGGAGTGTCACAAAGAGAAAAATGAGCTCCTTGCTGAAGGCCACACCTGCTGCTAATGGGCAAAGACTGAGGATGTTGGATTCTTGCAGGACTGATTTCCACCTTGATAATTGCAATGGTGCCCAACTAATCCAGATTGTTCCTGGAGCTGAAAATACCTGCTGGATTCAGGTTTGATGCTTGTTGATTCCTGTATCTTATGTTCTTACAGCACACTTTCGATACATAAGGATTTGGAGGTTGGCTGATTTGTTTTGTTTTGGAACAGCAGATAAAAATATTTATAGTTTTATTGCATTTCAGCACACTTAGAGATGAAAACGTCGATCTGAAGACATAATAATTTACCAAGTAATTTTTTAATTTTAAAAAGTACACAGATTAAGTTTTTCAAGCTTGCTCTTTGAAGGCAGAGAAATTTATACTGCAGCCCAGAGAAATATCAGAAATTTTTATCATGAACTTAAATAATTTGAAAAGAAAATTAAACTAAACTTGTAGCACAAAGCAATGTGTGCCATGTGTAACCTGGGTGTCCTGCTGTGCATCAGTGCCATGTAACTCAAAAAGCATTCCTGATTTAATTGGGTAAGTGTGTTTTACAAGTGTCCAAATGCCCCTCCTACAAAATAAATTTCTTCAGGTGGCTTCTAATGCAAAGAGAGCTTTGGGTAATTCATATATTCTTTATTGTTAGCCTAAATGAAAACCTCTTGTTTGCCACTTTCCTTTGATGATAGAAAAGTTCCCCACTTCTCACATGTTAGTTTGCTATAAATCTGAATTATCAAGTTCATACCTAATTTTCAATTTTGAGCTTGTTTTTATGCAGCAGTATATACATCTATATATTTATATGAACATATATACACATATATTCAGCAGTTGCATCCTATTAATGAGAAAACCATCTAAAATTCCTGTAATTTAAGATAAGGGAGTCTTTATTTCTTTGTAAGTTTTCCTGTGAGAATCAAGCTGAGGATTCTACCTTGCAGTGGGTAAGATATATTTAATATTTAGCCTACTACAGGAAACTTAATTCTCACCATATTCTGCAGTATGATAATAATTTCATAATTTCTTTATAAATCTAGAATCCATTAGAGGAAAATACACCTCTGGAAAGAAGCTCAGGGAACTGGATGATCCATCTTTGTCTCTGAGAAGGTGAACTTCAGAAAAGGCTTAGGTAAGTTTCCTGAATATACAACAGAATATTTATCTCCAGCTTTGACCCACAGAAAAAGGAGAGTTGTTTCCTGAAAGGGAGGAAAGTTTTTGGATTAACACATTGTGAAGGTAAAATCCCAGAGGGAGGTAATGTGTAATATCTTTTAAAAACCCAAAAAATAACCAAAACCAACCAAACAAGAAAAAAAAAAAAACCCCAAACAAACCACCCCCCCAAAAAACCAACAAAAAACCCCACAACTCCAAACAAACACAGCCCCCTGACAACAAACAAACAAAAACCAGAAAAACAAACCCCTTAACAGATGTAAAATACTTATTTTCTGCTAGATTCTAGCCTCAGCCTGATGTAAAACAAGGTGGACGTGATTTTAGTTTCAGATTAGCTGAGACTCTTATAGTGTGTTATTAAAGAAAAAAAAAATTCATTTGAAATTCTCGGTGTTTTAGGAGGGGGAGAAATATAGATGTGTCCTACTTCACCTGAAAGTCCCAGGGCAGTGAGAGATGCTTAGGGCATGAGATCCAGGAAATGCAGCACAGACAGGAGTGAGAAAACCTGACCCTCATCCACAAAAATGCCACCTCCCTCACCCTCTCCTACCTTTAGAGACCTTGGTATTACATTTACTGAGTTTTGTAATTTTTTTTTTAATTATTTCAAATTGCAAGGGAGCATTGCAATGCTAACGAGCTGTAGCTGAAGCTCAGTGTGTAAAAGAAGAAAACGAATATGGCTGGGAGGGAATTTTCCGGAGCCACCCTTCACTTCAAGTAGCTGCTGCATGAAAAATTAGGCAATTCCTTGACCAAGCTTGCCCTCTGCAGGCCTCTACCTCCCTCTGGCACTGCCAGATTTGTTCCTTTTCTACCCAGGCAAATGAAATGTGCTGCTGACATAACAGCACTTGGATTTTTTTTTTTTTTTTAATAAAATAGTAATTACTTAAATAGATATTTGGGGACAGCTCTGTATACTTAGTGCAACTGGGTCCCAAACATGAATTTAATTTGCCCAAAGAGCTCCTGATTAGGTTTGCTGTTATCTGAAGGCAGTGAGGTGATGGAGGAGATGCTGAAGGGATTTGATTTAACCCTGGAGCTGTTTGTTCAAGTAAAGCTCCCAGCACAGGCCATTACCAGCATCTGCTCTAATGAGCCACGGTGAGAATCCCACCAAACTGCATCTCTGCTGTACTGGATAACAAGAAAGAGTCACACTAAAACAGGCTTCTGGTGAAGGCAATGGGAGTAAATCCAGCCCTTGGGACGTGGAGGAGAGAATATTTGCAGCTCCTCATTTAATGTCTGATGAATAAGGACCTTTTAAGAATCTCTCATTTTTAAACAAAACCAAAAAATCATCACAATGGTTTATAATTCTCATGCAACAAAGAAAAGCACATACAGGTCAATACCATAAATCAGTTTATGAATGACAGCTCTCTAGGTATTTCACTCAATGTCCTCTGTGTGTGTATGTGATTCTTTGAAAATAGGACTGAAACCTAAATAAGGTTGTTATAAATGCATATTATAATGTTGGCTTTTTGCAAATAATGAATGCTTTGTGTGTGGAAGTGGCTTTTCTTATAGAAATATAATAACTTTTAAATGCTTTAATGCTTTTTGTTTTAGCTTAGATGTAGTGGCAATTGTAACTGTGTTAAAAGTACCTAACTTAAGATAATGGAACCTCCTACTTAAGTTAGATAAGCATGGGTGTAACAGGCTCCTGCCACAGCACATCCCTATCAGGCAATAACCGTTTACCGGACATCCCTATCAACAACAACCGCCTGCTGGACACCGATGGACAAAGGAAGATACAGGGGTCTCCAAAAGAAACTACGCATGCTCTAAAAAGGCGGACCCAAGGAGGAGCCATGCTAACGAGTACCTGGAAAATGTAAAATAGTTCGGAGAAGAGTTTGAATATGCATGCCTGTCTATGACTATGCAACAGGCTGATGCAATAAGAAAAGTATAAAAAGAGAGTCTTTTCTTCACGTCAGATGTGCTCTTGGCTCTGTGCCAAGAGTTCCCAGCGTCACCTGGACGTTGTAACCCTTTTACCCTATACCCTGTCCCTTATTGTTTTTTTATTAAACCTTTAAATTTTAACAGGAGACTGGACCTCATTTTTAACAAGGTAGAGGTGTGATTTTTTAAAGCTAAATTAATGGGCTATAACTCTGAAATGTAAAGAAAAACGAAATTTAAAAAAACCTCTACTTAGCTATAGCAATTTGGACTTTTTTATTTCTAATTGACATCATCAAAATCTCTGGTACAAATGAAATTACATTGACAATCCTGCTTATGTTGGTATAATACATGTTAGCTGAGCTGAGGCAGACAGAAACTATGCCACTCAATACTTTTGTTTCAAAACATTTTGCAAAGAGAAGTTATTTAACCTCTTCCTTCTTTCTTTTTATAACACACTCTGTGTGCTTGCAAGAGGCAGAAAATGTCCGTTAATAATAATAATTAAATGCCATAGCATCTCTTCAATAATAGTAAAATTGCAAGGAGTGTATTAGGACTCTCCTGGGACACTTTGACCACCAACTCATGAGTTTTGAGAATTCCAGCCCTGAGAAGGCTGAAGAGCCAGAAAGGTTTTTTTTTTTCAGGCAGAACCTGAAGCCCACTAGGAGTTCACAGATCTAGACCAAAAGCTGATTTCAATGAGTAACTTTAATCAGTAAATTCCAATGAAAAAAATGCTTCACTGGCATTTTTTCCCCTGAGTAGCTCAATAAAATATGCCCTTTGAAATGAGATCTGACTTGCATTGCAGGTTTAACAAGGGCTAATTTAAATAGGCCCTCATTACAGTTCCAGTGCTAAAGAGCAAATGAGTTAAACACCTGAGTTTAGAAGATGTCTTTCAAAATTCAGTGAACAAGAATAAATAAACAGACTCCTGTTTTGACAGCTGGTGTCTGGCTATTAGCCAAATAACAGGATAACAGAAGTGTGGAAAATTGAGATGTGTTCATTAGAACACTCTCAAATGGAGTCTCACTGGGCTGCATGATGAATTTCACCCATTTACTGCAGACTGAGTAAGAGAAAGACTCCTACATTCATGGTACACGATCAATTTGCCTAAGAGTTCTTTGATAACTTGTTTTTCATAGAGATTCCGGCAGGCCCCCCCAAAAATGTTTCCTCCTGCATTCCCGTTAAAACCGTCCAGTAGATGGGGCCACAGAGTTGTACAAAACACAAGAGACAGTAAGATTAGCTCCTCCTAAGAAAAACTCTCACAGTGCAAATAGAGCTTTGTTAATCCATTAAATTCTAATGTCAGACAGATTATTTATTTGCTTATATCGTGTCCTGACCGTGTGACTCATTAAGCTGTACTCAAATGCTGGTTAATATGATTCCGTGTGTGTGTGATACTGAAATAATTACAACTCTCAGCTAACAGCAATTACAGCTGAGATCTTAATTTTCATTCATCCTCTGTTCGTTCCCAGGTATTGTACAGGTGTGCGATACAGTCAGGCTTGTGATGAAGTGGGACAGTGGAAGTTGTTGGCCGTAACTGTAGCAAGAAAGTCCCACATAGGCAGAAAGGAGGAACGTGTTAGTGGTTCCTGCGGAACACAAAGGATGACTTTATGAATGTAACTTGGATGCGCCCTTGGGATTTTGTTTCCCCTGTTTCTTTGAGATCTTTGCGTGTATTCTTTTCAAATATGCGGATCAGAAAAGAACGTGGGGGTTTGAGAGCACCTGTAGGGAGGCTGCAGGAGCAGGGGTAGCGATGTAGCGATGGCTGCAGCGGTTTAAACTGCGCCTATACATGGGGTGCAGCGCGCTACCAGCAGTGGAAGGGGCTCTGAGGGTGTTTCTGAGCTTTGCCTCACGACACGCCAAGTTCCTCCTGGATTCAGGTGTGAAATCCCATCCGGGAGCCGGCTGAGCCCCCGCTGCCTTTGAACGGGGAGCTCGCAGGTTAAATACGGGCTGTGGGGCAGGAAAATGAGCCCGTGGCGGTGCGACCCGGTCTGTCAGGGGGTTCTTTGGGTGCGGGCCGGGGTGCGTGAGGGGCTGACCCGTCCGTGCGGCTCTGCCGGGCGGGGCGGGGCCGGGGCTGCCGCCCCGCAGAGCCCGCGGGACGCTGCCGAGCGGCCATGGCTTTCGGCAAGGCTCCGAGGGACCCGTTCGGCACCGCCGTGGGCAGCCTGGTCGGTGAGTAGCGGTGCCCCCCGGGCCGCCCCCTCGGTCCCCGCCGGGCGCTCACCCTCGGCTCCCCTTGGCCTTGCAGAGCGGGCGACGCTCGGGTCGCTGCAGACGGAGGAGTGGGGACAGTTCATGCACATCTGCGACGTGATCAACGCCACGGAGGAGGGGTGAGCGAGCGGGGCCGGGGGCAGCGGGGAGCGGAGGTGGCAGCGGTGTCGCTCCGGGGCAGGGCGGCATCGGGCAGCCTGCGTAGGGCGCTGATGTGAAGTGACCCGAAACGAAATAGCGCAGGGAGCAGATGGCTTTGGTTCCCAAGGAGAAGCTGTGCCTGTCGCAGGGCCATCGAGACTTTTAGGGATCAGGCTCGGAGGTTTTTCCCCATAGACACACGCTCGAAAAAGGCGGTGGCAAAGGTTTCTCACCTGAGTCTGACGTGTTTTGTACAACCTGTACTGCTCGTCAGGCTGAGCCCCTATGCTTTGCAAACCCACCTGGAAAAAGGCTTTGAGCACTTGGGTGCCTACAGCACTATTTAAAACTCTTGGCTTTTGCCTTCGAGTTCCCCTCGGTGCAATGTCTGTGCCAGCCGGGGTGAGGCGAGGGCTGCGATCCTGTGCAGGGGCTCCATCCCATCCAGGTGTGCACCGGCCGCTCCCAGGACTGCGGTGCTCTCTTGCACTGAACGGCCACATCCAGGTTGCACTTGCTGCTCTGAGCTTCCTTGTTTCCACCTGTAAAAGGGGGGGAAAGGAAACTTGTTCTCGTGTAAGATCTGCTTCAGCATTACATTGTGAGAACTCACTTTTAGCAGTGGCGTATTTTAACGCTAGCTGAAGAGCTTTCTCCAGGACAATGACGTATGGCTTTCTTTTTGCACAGGTGTCTTTTTTTCTGTATCAACTTTTCTTTCCTCTCGTTGTTTTGGATTCCACTCTCTCACCCGTGGCTCTCAGTGCTTGGAATGTCAGTAATAATGACTTCCTTCTGGTTATTGCCATAAGCAACAGCACGCTTTGACCCCCAGTGTTAATTTTTATGTAAAGTTTCCATGCAACAGAGCCTTTTTTTAATAAACTGTTTCCTCATGTGCACAGCTTAGGCTTGCAGAGGAACTCCTTGTAACTTCCTCCCAGGCAGCTACTACTAGTTACAGTCTGTAACAGGAGAGTAGGAGCAGCAGAACTGCTGCACCTAATTAGATAAATGGTTATTTTAATGCAATATCGAGCTCCTGACCAGAGCATTTCCAGATGCTTCAGTGAGGGCAGCAAGCAAGAGTGGAACTGTAGTACAGCTCTCTGCAAAGGAAACTCCTTCTCCACTCTCGTGCTCCCATCCATCACTTGATGCTCTACTGATGTGCCTGGGTATGACATATGATTTAGAAAAATAGAGAAAGGTCTTCTTTTTTTTTCTTTTTTCTCGAGAAGTATAGCACTTCAAACCAAGAAATGCAGTAATGGTAAACACCCACTTAATTTCATGGACTTTGAAATGTTTTCAACAAAGATTTCTTTTTTTTTTTTCTTGTTGAAACATTGTATTTGTGCCTATTGCTCCATCTTAGATTCTAGAGAGATCCTAAAGAGATGTTAGGACATCTTGTTTATGTTGATCATGAATGTTGGGCTGGCCCTAATAATTGTACACTATAGATAGTCCATATTAATGAGGCAAAGCTGTTTCCCACATATGATAAGCTTGATACCATCTTCCACCCTTTTCCTCCTACACAGATAGTTTAAAGATAGGGGGTGTATATATAGAAATGAAAATGGCTGGGTTAGAAATGCCCCTCTCTCTGGGCTGGAGTGGGCTGTCCATCCATCCATGGTAATTACTCAGATGAGTTAAGTGCATCCTGCAATTATAAGATTGGAAGTTATCTGTGACACCCCTACTCCCGACAGCACTCCCAGGAGAATATTTTCTAATTGCATCATACATGAAAAATACCTCTCAGCTCTTGATACATCTGGCAATTGATATTTCCTTTCATGGCAATAAGAGCTAGATAAGTAATTCTATTGTACAACAGTGGAAAAATATCCCTTTGGAGCGGGCTTTGCAGAGGAGAATAACTTTATTTCTCTGCACAAGTCTCTGGAGTGACACAGAGTCTGCAGTTACGAACCTGATTCACTGCTTTGTTGCTCTACTTCAGTGCTGGAGAGATTTTGCTGAAATCAGTGGGGCAATTGCTCTGGTTTTATGTGGGTGTAAACAGGGGGTGGATTTGGTCCTGTATCTCAGGCTGGTATTTTTGGTTCTTGTATGAAGTTACGAACTAGAAAACTTCACTGGTAACTTTTCCTCTTTCATTCCTTGTCACAGTCCTAAAGATGCAGTTAAAGCACTGAAGAAGAAGCTCTCAAAAAACTGTAACCACAAGGAGATCAGGCTCACCTTGTCTGTAAGTACAGCTGTGTTTATATTAATTAGACACTAAGAAGGCAAGCAGTCTAAACGATAAGGTGGCATGCAAATTATCCCTGACACAACACACCAGGATGTTTGCAGTCTTTGTTATTTCTGTGTACAGCACTGCCACAGCGCAGATCAGATGGTTTGCTGGCATTCCATGGACTCCTGGATGATGCAAATTCTGGTTTGGGGGAGAGGGTTTAACTTGTTCTGTGTAAAAGTAGTGTAGCTCTTATTTGCTCCAGTGGCTGCCATTCTGTGAGAGCCCCACCCGTTTGTGAAAGACACAGAGGTTGGGGTATTACATAAAAGCTACATTTGACCATTCTATTACTCACCTTGTGGTGCTGATCTTAGTCAGACTGACCACGTGCTGCGTGGTGGCATGTGGGATACCTGCTTGGTAAAAGGAAATGTTATCACATCTAAATGATAAACTTGAAGGAAAAGGTAACCATGGTGAGTTAATTAAGGGAGCAAGAGGCAGGGTGAGCTGGGTGGAATTCAGACATTCTGGCTAAAGGTTGGAGTGTCTGGGAATATCCTTACTTGACATAACCTGGCTTCTAGAATTCCTGAAGTGCCCCAGGGTTTGGGGAGGTGGTGTGATTTCAGTCAATTTAACATTTACTGGAGAATGTTAATGCAGGAAGTTCTAACACTGTCCTGAGTCCTGAGTTTCTGACTTGAATTACTCTTAACTACCGATAGTGGAGCTGTGACAAGAGTCATATCTTTTGTATTTTGAGTTCTTGAGGATTTTATTCTTTCATTAATTGTATAAAAGTATTTTCTTCACCATTTCCATTTTAGAGGCCTGTCTGCATCACTTGGAGTACTATTACTCATGGGTTTGGTATTTGTTGTGCAAAATGATTATCTGTATCAAGATGCGCTGAGAAGTGATTAAAGAAGATGGGTGATGGGTAGTGCCAAATTAGGTCGCTTAGCAATTGCCCAAGTGTCTCCTGACAAGTTAAGAGATGCAGATAATTGTGTTAAATGTGTCAATATAGACCTTCAGCTCACTCTGTTTCCGCACTCCTTCTCTGGCTTCCTCCTCCACCATCTCATGAGTCAGATTTGTGTGTGTTCTGTGTGTCTGCATAATGGAAACGCTGGGTTTCCACTGTAGCTGCAACCCCTGTGTCAGGTCTGTCTCCTGCAGCCCTTGTGCAGTTCCTGTTCTGTTTATCTGGCACAGTCTCTGCTGATAACCCAGGGTTTGGGTTTAGGGGCTGCTGCCTGGGTATTTACAGTGCAGATATACCCAAGGTGACATTATAGCTTAGCTTTTGAGTATGTAAAAGTGGGAGATGGATCTTGTTTGGGTGTATCCAAGGAAGAACTTTATCACACTGGCCTGGAAGCTCATGGGATTGCAGAAGGAGCATGCAGCAGGTTCAGCTGGGAGTGCAGCTCCTGTCCTGTTCCAGCCCCTTTCTCCGGCCTCACCCACTCCCATGCACACCTGTAACTTGCCTGCCAGGCAGTCACATCCTCTTGGCCCAGCTGCTGTTTCTGTTTGCAGATTTCTTCTCCTTGTATTCCTTAACCTTATTTCCTTTTTTTTTATATTTAAATAAGTTCCAGCCTTTCCTCTAACTCTCTCTCTCTTTCTGGCTTTAGTTCTTACATAAGATCTTTTGTGCTTTGCCTCTCCCTCTGCCTCTGGCTTCTTTCCTTCTTTTTTCTTTACCAGTACTGCCATAATTTTAGCATGTGTAAAATCTTTCCTTTAATGGCCTCACTGCTGGCCGTATGTGGCTTTTACCTTTGCCTCATCACTCTTCGTATATGTTGTATCTTCTGTTTTTATCTTCTTAATTGCTTTAATGAAATTGTCCCTGTTTTCCATTTTGAAATGCTTAGATGACAACAGCAATTAATTTCAAATGGAAAAAAAGAAATAATTTTCAATTCATGAAACACAAGCCCTTGCCTCCCTGTGCAACTCTCATTTCTTAAAAATTGTTTTCCTCCCAGAGTTTTGCAAAAATAAGGGTTATTTTTGGATGAACTGTTAGTGCCTGTATTTCTTAGAGTAAATGTGGTCCTCTAGCTTTTGAGACTCTACATAAGTTGTCTCTCCTACCTACATTTGATACAACTAAGAAGAGTCTACAAATCACATTTCTTTAGAAGTGCACTTTGATCCACTTCTGTCTACTGAACCTTGACATCCTTGAATTTAATATTTCTAATGAAGCTGCTTGAGGAGCTCATTCCCAGAGGATGCAGACAGAGTGGAGTGTGAAATTCTTGATGGAAACAGCTCGACTGCCCATGTTAGCCCTGATTCTGTTACTGAGACAGGTTAATGGTGTGTTCCTCCTCCTCGCTCTTGGATGCTTCTTCATTTACTTGGAGGGAGAAGGCTGAGTGCCAGCTATGTAATGTGCTGGCTGTGGCTGGTGTTCAGGTGCTGTGAGCTGCTGGAGTTGCTGTGAAGTCACGTGGATGGAGGTGTTTGTGTCAGGCCCTGGAGTTGCCTCATGCCCAGCCTTTGATAACACGAGAGATCAGGGCTGGCACTGGGGTTGTGCAATCAGAGTGAAGAGGATTAGAACTTTCAGGCAGGAATCCAAACTGACTCTGTGTGTGTGTGTGTGTGTTACTTGACTTTTTATTGCTGGTAGACTTCAGATACATAAATTCTGTTTGTGTAATGAGCACTGAGACAGCTGTTGAGTTGCCTCTCCAGGTCTCCATGGATCTCCCTTGGTTTTGTACAGCGTTTGCTGCAGTGCCCCAGTTCTGACACCTGTAAGGTCTCAAGAGCTGAACAGCACATGGGGAAATTGTTTATTGAATGGGTCCCTCCCACTCCTGCATTCAAAGCAGTGGGCAGAAATTTGAGATTAAATTACTGTTTCACCTCTATTACATTGTTGGAAAGTACTTTAAAGGAAGCCGTTTTCCCTGAGAAATTGTGGGTGCCCCATCCGTGGAATTGTTCAAGTCCAGGTTGAGGGGGCTTTTAGCAACCTATTCTAGTGAATGGCAGGGGAATTGGAACTAGTTGATCTTCAAGGTCCCTTCCAAAATAAGCCATTCTATAATTGCTTAGATTTAAATTTTGCAGGGTATTTTTTCCTAAGAATATTTCCACTTTTCCTTTTAATTGTGTGTAATTTTTCTGACGCAGGAAAAATTTAAGCATGCCACATGTGGCCTTCAGATTTTAGTTTGTTAAATTAACATTTCACGAAGCGGAAGATCTAAAAATCAAAAGCATGAGAGAGTCCTCCAGCTCCTCAATTACAAGAGTACTACTCAATTTTATTATACTTTATGGTATATGTTGATAAAGAAGAAAAGAAGAGGGTATTGGGTGGGAGCAAAAGCAATCCAAATCTCAGTGTTTGAAATGTGAAATCTGAAAAACCCAAGACTTCTGAAAATTCAGTGTTTTTGTAATGCTGAGCCTTGATCAGGTGTAGCCAGCCCCTGCACTGTAATTGGTGAGTGGCAGCTGAAGGAGCTGCTCATACTGGTTTGTTTTAAATGCTGACCTTGGAAACAGCATCCTGCAGTTCCAAACTTCAGCTGGGCAGGCACCAGGATGTGCTCAGTGGAGTGTAATCCTGGAGATGCATTAATGGCTTGTTCCCCTTGAGTCAGAAATGTGAAGAATCAAAGTGTTCATCTGGCTTTTCTTGCAGCCACCTTGGGTGTGAGAAGTGTCCCTCACCAGCTGCACCCATTGCTCAGCTTTTTGGACCAAACCTGGCTGCTTTGGATGAGCAGTGAGTCCTGAAATCTGAGTGAGCTCTCTATTGATAAGGAACATAGTTGGCTTTCTGCTGTACTCACCAACTTCTCCCCTTTTTGTTTCTGCCTCACAGTTTGGCTTCACCTCTCTGTGGATGCCTTTTATCATTTTAGTTCTGTGATTCAGTTCTGTAAACCAGAGGCCTTTGATTACAGAGTTTGCCTTTTTTTGGCCAGTGCAGATCTCTGGGATCAGTTATCCTGGAACACAGCAGCTCTGTCAACTCCAACACTTCTCACATCCTGTTTGTCATTGACAGGGAGTTTAATGGTTTGATTGAAGTTAATTTGCCAGTTTTGTTATTAAAACATGTTTCTGTTGGGTTTCCATTGTGCTGTGTGCAGCAGTGGTTGGCTTGGCCAGCTTGGATCTTTTCTATCCAGTGGAAGTGCTTGGGACTGTGAAGTCCTGTTTGCACTGGAGTCCTATTTGCATGATAAATACCCATATTGAAATTCTAATGAAATTCTAATTAGCATGAAAGTGGCTTGTTCATGAATAGTCCAGTTAAAAATAATCGAGTCAAATTCTTCTTTTTCTTATACCAGCTTAGTTTTACCCTGAGTGAGTGGGCTGGGCTGGCATAATTGAGTGGAGGATCCAGACCATTAGTTCAGTACTTTCATTAAGGGGTAAATACTCAGTCCCTTAAGTAGGGAATTAATAATAGGTATTAGTATAACAAATTTCCCATGCACTGGGTTGAAAACATTTTACACAAACCATCTTTGAAGTACTGCACAGGCAAATGACTTGGCTTATTAGCATATATTTCATGTACTCTCTATGAAAAATAATTTTTCGAGCCAAGATGTTTTTGTAATTATCTTTCGGTTAGCTTTTTGCACAGCAGTCTGCCAGTGTCTCTTTGTTCTGCCTTGCTTTCATTTTGGCAATATACTTTCTTCTGGTCAGAGAAACCTGTTCTCCTGTAAGTTCCTGATCACACTGAGAGAAAAATCCCTGAGTCTTGAGGCTAGAAAATGAGTTGCTAAAATGATTTCACTTAGTCACATGTAGTCTGCTCTGAATAGGACTGTATATTTGACCTACTTTTATCAAGATCACAGTATCATCCCTTTAAATATGTGTATCCTTTTGAGAATGTGACCTGTCTGTTATATGATTCAGGGGACATTTTGTCTCAAAACACATGAAATTTTGCAGCCTTTTGTCAATGTCAGCCCTTTGCTTTCACCTTCCTATCTTCCCTCTTACGTTGGGAGGGCAAATGAAGCTACAGTTGAAGAGAAAGAAGCACAAGAGTGACCATTTTTCCCTCTGTGGGTCATCGCCCATTTGGGCCAGGCAAGATGAGCTCTGTTTCTGATTCTGCACCTCATCTGGTTGACCCCAGTTTCCTGTCAGGTCCCAGGTGACTGGGATGTAGTGGCAGTTCTTGCCATCTCTTCTGCAAAATGGGAATTGCAATCAGCCACCTCCAGATGTACCAGGGAGAAGTATTGTGTCCTTAGCACATCATGCTGTGTGTGATAGGGCAGGCAGGGATCCTGCTCTGAGCATTTCAAGCAGGGCTTTGGAAATGAACTTCCTTCATGAAGATGAATCTGACAATTGGAACATTTCAGCTCATCTGTTTCAAATCAATGTGACCTTTGAAACGCGTGGAGAAACTGTGCTTCAAGTTGGTGGATTTGTTCTTTCCTATTTTATCATTAGTCTCTCACTTACAGGGCAGATTAGAGGACAGGCATTTAGTAATCTGATTTTCTTCTCTGGCAGAGCTGTTCAGAACCTGTCAGACCAGGGTACCTATGTGCTAGGCAGTGAATTAACTCTATTGCTGAACTTCTAAAAGTAATTTTTTTTAAAATATGGGCAGATTTCCTTCTGTTAAGGTACTGTGTGTGCAGTAAGTGACAGAGTAACAAAGTAAGACAGAGAAACAAGTGTGACCATGGTTTTCTGTTAGAAATGGCGTCACTCTGGCTGGCACAGCTCCTTTGAGCTGTGCAGGTCTAACAGAGCACACAGGGAGCTGCTGTTTCCCTGAAATAACCTCATCAGCTGTTCCAGTGATTCCATTCCTGCTCTTCCCCCGTAACTCCTTGAAACAAATTAAACAAAAAGAAACAAAAGCCCTCGAGCTGTGGGGTTTTTCCCCCCTATTCTTCGTGTAACAGGAGGTTTTTTGTGTGTGCAGCTGCTTGAGATGTGTATGGAGAACTGTGGCCCAAGATTCCAGTCTTTAGTTGTGAAGAAAGATTTCTGCAAAGACAAGTTGGTGAAGCTGCTGAACCCAAGGTACAACCTGCCCATTGACATGCAGGAGAAAATCCTGACCTTTATTATGGTGAGTCTGGAGTAAACTGAGAGTATTTGTTCACAGTGTCTCTGCTTTGTGGTAAATGTTTAATTCTGGAGCCTGTTTGAATCCAGGGAACTTCTTCCTAAAGTAGCCCTTAACTTTGGAGCTGTTGTGGTTCCTGCTGCCCTGAATGGAGCTGTCCAGAATGGAATGACCTCTCTGTAGGACCACATGTTTTCAAAGCAGTTGTCTGACCCACTGACTGACCATTCTCTGTGACTGTTGCTGTCCCTGATATTTCCAAACCAGGTTTGGGCACGAGGTTTTCAAGGGATGGTGGATGTGAGTGAGATAAAAGAGGTTTACCTGGAGCTGCTGAAGAAAGGAGTGGAGTTTCCATCCTCTGACAACAGCAGTGGTGGATCTAAGGTGAGGATACACAAGGACACTTCAGAAATGGGCTGTGTTCATTTTATGGGACACAGAAGGCGTGTTTGATCTGGGTTTTTTTATTTAAATGCTCCAGGGCAGAATATGACCAAACTACTTAGGCACATGAGCAGGAATTAATTTCAGTTATAAGAGCTAAGATAGCAACAAAGAAACCTGACTAATAAAATATTAGTTTATTTCATTTCCAACTACAGATTCATGGATATGTTCTCAGAAATGAAGCATCTCTGTCTTGAGACTTTCAAAGATCTGTGCACGCTGTTTACTTCAAAATGAATGAGTGCTTAGTCCTCCAAACATGTCAGCTTCTGAAAGCCTCAGCAAAAATGAGTAAGATTTTCACAAAAACCCGTACTGTTCAGAATATGTGCATCACCTATCTTTAAGATTAAATTGAGAGATGTAGAAATATATAAGAAAGGATTATTGTCTGCATATCTCTCCAGCTTTGCACAGTTAGTGTTATTTAAGCCTGTGTCATAGGTAGTATTGTGTGATGTTTAGGACATTAAATAAAAGTATGGTTTGAGCATTGTACATCAGCTGAAAATACAGTGCATGGTTTAATGCCATTCTTTCTAGATTTCTTTTGTGGGTTTTTTTAGAAGAATTTTCACAAGAGCTTTGGGCAGTGTGAAAGCCATCCATCACTGCATGGAATCTTGCAGTTGCAGAATTAGATGTCTATAATCAGTGCAGACAGGAATAATTCAGATTTATCCTGAGTTTGATCTGCTGGTTGAATAGTGGAGTGCACAAAAGCTTATGTATTTAAAGGTTGTTTGAGCAAGCTGTGTGAAGAATGCTCTCAATAGATACTAATTTTTTCCCTCACCTCATACATTAGAGATTGTTTTGTCTACCTCACGTACTTGCCAGTTAAAATCAGTGGCAAACCTTCAGTTTGTTCTCAGCAGACTTGAACACAGTTTTTACCTCAGTCTCCAGGAAGTGAAGGGTTTGTAGTGTGTAGTGCAGGCTGGGATTTACATTTGCATTTCTTTTAGCAGTCAGTTCAGATGCAATGCAGGTGAATCTTTCCCAGACTGTTCCTGCTTTTCAGTCCAGGAGGCTTTTGCAGTTCAGCTTCTGCAGAGGCCCAGACTCAGCCCCCCAGCCCTTCTGCTGCTTCCAAGTGTGATCACATTCCAAACTGTCCCTTCATTGCAAAATTGCAGTGGCACTCTGGGAAGGGCTCTTTGCTCTTAGATGGCTTAATTATTCCCTGCTAGCCTGTTCTTGAGCCCTTCCCACTTTATCCTGCGGTGGAGGTTACTTGCAAAACCTTTCTAAAGATACTTGATTTCCAAGCCTCATTTCATTACTAAATAGCCATTAGATTCATTTTTGTGTATAGGACTTGCTCAACAAATTCCCTGGGAGCCCTGATTATGAGGACCCTCCTGGGCAGTTGTGTAGTCTGAGGGATGCTCCTCTCTCAGCAGGATGCCTGCTGCAATTTTGTTCAACCCAGGCTCTGTGGGTTTTTTTGTGTTTTCACAGATTTCACTCCAGCCTTGTGCAAAGTCATCCCCATCCTCTGCCAGTCCTGCCAAACGTTCCTTCCTGCCTCTTCCCACAGGCCCAACGTTGTTGCTGACCCCGGAGCAGGTGCAGCACTGCAGGTTCAGGGGTGGGTGGGTGCACCTGAAATGAGCTGTGAATGTGTGACTTGAGCAGCCTGGGTACCACAGGAGAGCCCCTCAGCTCACAGGGTGTAGCTCTGGGTTCCTGGTCTTGGGTTTGTGGAATTACTGCTCAAGT
Source organism: Drymodes brunneopygia (assembly GCA_013400955.1). NCBI lineage: Eukaryota > Metazoa > Chordata > Aves > Passeriformes > Petroicidae > Drymodes > Drymodes brunneopygia. The sequence continues at coordinate 88,480 of VZTZ01035211.1, forward strand.
GTGTATCTAATCACATCTTACAGTGCTGTTAAGCAAACTGATAAAAGCTTGTTCAGAGATAAGCAAGAAAGCCAAACTTATTTTCACATGAGGCTTAGGTGAAGAGGTTGTAAAAAGCAGGAAGGAAAGGACAGTTCTCTTCCATTCCTGCTTGTCCTATATGTAACTGAAAGGAGGAACAGTAAAATCAGTGAGAGGGATTAACTGTAAGGAAAACAAGGTGTGCTATCAGGCTTGGATCTTAGTTTGATTGCACATTTAAAAGCTGAACTAATTCCATTCATTTTCATGGAGTGTTACCAGAGCAAAATAATGCTAGTTAAGTCCGTGTTATACCTAATGGGGAAGAAAGTGTGCATTAGAGGTAAGAATTATTCTGCTTGCTCTGTTCACCTACACAATATTCTCTCATTGAATTCCAACAGATTGGGAAACTGTACAGTGAACTGGATATGGCAAAAATGAATGTGAGAGTCATGTCATCAATACTGAAAGATAATGTTCCTGGTTCTGAAAATCCAGATGATATGAATCTCTTACAGGTACATTATAATTCATCAATAGGGGCTGTTCGTTTGGTTATAGTTGCTTTCTAATATCTTGTCTTTTGACATCTGCATTCAGGTTGACAAGTGGAACCCAACAGCAGGTTCCTGTCCTTTGTTTTGCTCAGCTTTTTTTCATCTCCTTCACCTTCCCTTGACATCCCAATAGTCAGGAAAGGACAATACAGCTTGCAATGCAAATTTAAGCTCTAGGGAATTCCAGTGGCAAAGGAATTTCATAATGGAGCGTTCTGTGTTGAGCATGTTCTGTCAAACAGCCCCAAGAACATTCCAGCTGCACGCAGTTGCCTTGTGGGAGAAGAGATGATGACACAGTGTCGCTCTCATATCCATCCTGGGGTTTGCAGAGCTCTCTTTATTATCACCAGTCCCTTGGAGGCAGACTGAGGGCCAGTGAAGAATACCAAGCATTGGCTTTATGTGTGTGACCTCAAAGGCTGGGAGCTTGCTGTGCTGCAGAGGAATCCATGTGCTCTTAAAGTGTGGCCTGGAGGAGGAGTATTGCAATAGTCCAATGATGTGACAGTGGACCTGTACATGCTCCTTCTGTGATATTTTGTGCTTGTGCTGTATTTTCCAGTTTAGAAATTAGAAGTACAGTATTACTTTAGCATTGCAATAGTGACCTGTGTTAAGGGAAACTTTTCAGTTTCATATCATCTGTGAGAATTTAAAAAGCTTTTACCATATCCTTCTGTCTAACCTTACCTCCACACTGCTACAATGAGGAAGCATTTTTGGCAGCTTTGCAGCATTAAGTGTTTTGAAGAACTGATCTAATTTTTGCAAGCCTTCAGTGCTCCTCTCCTGCCCGGTGTAGAAATTTTCCTGTGCACCAATCTCTTACTGCATGCTGTTGAGAATACACTGGTTCAATAATGCTTGACCACCTCTGTCCAGTCCATGACAATGCTGGGAAACAGAAAAAAGTTTCTTTCATTTCCTGTCTCCTGCTGTGGCACTTCTGAACGTGGGTGCACAGATTCAGCTGCCCACAGTAAACCAGAGGATTCTTACTGACACTCCCAGTAATAAAACTGTTGGCAAAAGGTTTAGGACAGGGTGTGGAGTTTCCATATGTGGGAGAGTGAATGAAAACTCATTCCTTTCACTGTTGTTCTTTCTGTTCTTTTTCCCCTGTGTAAAACACCAGTCATGGCCAGCCTGCTCCTTGAACAATGTTTAATGTTCTCTTTTTGTTTGTGGCATTGCTTGGATTGAACTTCTGTTGTCACAGAACAAAATCCTTTATTAAAAAAGCTGCTTGTTTAGACTTTGAGTGAGTTGGAGACATTGATTTCAGTCCTTCAGATTACCTGGAGTCCCTCAGTAAAAACTGTAACAAGGTGAACTTGATCAGTGTAGTATGTTTGCAGTTCTTTATCTTCATTAGTGGCCAGTCTCCTTTCTTTTCCCATCCTGTTTTGGACAAGGCTTAAGAGATCAGATTTCACTGGAAATAATGTGCTGGCCAATAACTGCAGTCAAAGAATAGCTCAGGATCAGCCAAGAAAAGTAACAAACTTTTGTAGTGGATGGTGAGTAGATACAGTGAACAGATAGTGGGGGGATGTGCAGGAATTTGGGTCCAGGTCAGCAGCTGGTAGGAATTAGCACAAATGTGTAGGAATCACTGATGATTGTTATTCCAGCTGCTACTCCATCATTGTAAAACTTCAGTTTTCAGGCAAATACATGCCTGAAATGAGTGTCTCAATTTCCTTCTCTTTTGAGTACTGACACTTGCAAAGGAGCCAGTCTGCCTGTGTAATGGAGTCATAAGAAAGACACATTTTTTAAAATGTGGAGCAGGTAGTAAAGTGTGGAGTCGAGGAGGTTTTAAATGTAGTTACAGACATTAAGCTGAACACATTTTTGTGTGTTTTATCATTGGCTGTGAAGATACAGTACTGAAAAGTACAGCACTCTGCAATCCTGACACAGATTTAGCAAAGGGGTGCAAATTTCTTTTTACATAAATAATTGATTGACGTGAAGTATTGTATTTTTTGAGGAAAAATCAGATCACTTTGAATATCAAAGCAATTTCTGAATAGTAGCGTGAAAATAGTCATTTCCCCCTCCTTTTTGTTTCTTTAAGCAGAGCCAGCCTGCATTTGCAAATGCAGTGTGAAGGAGAAAAAAATGTTGGCTGAGTTTAAGTTCCTGTTGCTAAAGAATTTGTTTCTTTGAACATGCAAAATCTGCAGAAGGGAGTAATGTAAACAAGACTGTCTTCCACTTCACCAGGCAATAATGCAAAATTCTGCTTAATAAACTCTCATAATTCTCCTATCTGCTGATTCTGCAAGGTTTGTGTTACTTTCTCAAAAATCCATAGATTAAGTTTATCCAGACTTCCCACTTAAAGGAATAGTTGGAGCTTGAGACTTGTCACAGAGCACTTCTGACCCTCAGACTAATATTATCTTTTCTTCAAGCAGACGTTGAACAGGATTAGGTCCAAGTATCCTGCAGAGTTTAATCAGCTTCAAGCAGGATCAAATCACATTGGCTGTACATCACCCAGAGGGGTCTTGGTTATTTTGCAGTTGGTAATTTAGGCTTTAGAGACAGATATATCCATAGGAATGAAGGTGGGTCAAGAGGTAGGATTTGGGTAGGAGTGGTGTGGTGGGAGTTGTGACCCTGCATTGCAGAGATCAAAGATGTGGGCATTGTTCTGTTTGTGGTTGGTATCTGTGTGGTTTGTGTAGATTAAGGAATGTTGCCTGTGACTCTGCAGTGCTTGGTGTCTTATCATTCATCTCCAGAACTGGCACACTGAGAGACCACAGTTAGGATTTTTAATTTTTTTTCCTTCCCTTGCCTCGGGCAGAAATTGTACAAGACCTGTCGGATGATGCAGGAGAGGATCATGGAATTGTTGGTGACAGTGGAGAATGAAGATGTGATTGTTGAGCTAATTCAAGTAAATGAAGATCTGAATAATGTCCTCCTGGGACATGAAAGGTAAGTGCAGGGCCTCTCTCCTGACATTTGGAATCCTAGCTGAATAAATGCACTTAATGGAGAGATGGTCCCTATGCCCTGTGTTGATCCTCCCTGTGGAGACAGATTCTGTCCTTAAATTCAGAAAAGAAATATGATTGCAGAAAGAGAAAAGTATATATTTGCTGCCTTGTAAACATTTCAGAAATGGTTCAGGAAAGTAGTTAGGAAGCATTAGAGTGGTGTAAAGCCAGTTACCAGCATGGACAGGACATCAGATGGAGGCAGACGGAAATAATTTGGACTTTGACATCCCTTTTCGGCAGAGTCCAGTGAATTTGTCAACAGCTGCTACAAATCCTTTGCTGCTGGTGCTGGTGCTTATCTCTGTTAAGTGTCTGTGCTTCCAGGAAAGAATACTTGTCCTCCTTTCTAAACAATTTTGACAGCTTTACTGCAGAAATTGGCCATGGAGCAGCCTTCTGCCTCATTGCACACTCAGGAGAGTTGCTTGCTGTTCTCAGCTGGATTGAAACACACTGTTCTGCTTGTCTTACAGCAGGAAATTTTTCTTTCTTTCACACATGAAATCACAGCAGTACTCCTGTTGACATCCTGGGTATTTGTCTGTTATGGCACTGGTAGCATGACTGGCAAAACTGAAATTAGTTTTCAACTCAAAATTCCAGTGTTGTTCCCCAGAATATCACATGAGTACAGTCATGGAGAGTGTTCTGATTTAATAGGAGACACCCTTCCATCTTAAATAGTTGATCTCTTCCACGGCTAAAAAGTGTTCTAGGAATGATTATGCATCAAGTGCAATTGTTCTTTATTAAATTCAGCAAATTTATAGAATTTAGTCATTTTTTTTCTTTTTAATCCTCTTCTGAGTGCTGCACTGAAAATATCACTAATTCTTCCAAGTGTCAGGCATAAACTTTGGGCCTAATCATGACAACATTAAGTTTTCATTTACTCTTAAATCTTGTCTACTGTAGTGTTGGTGAATTTTATAGAAGCTGCCTTGAAAGAACTATGTTCTCACTTCTTTCTTTAGAAAGTTTTTCCTTTTAATAAGCAAAAAAGGAATTTTATTCAGCTTTTGTGTAAATCCACTGAAGTCAGGTGTGGGCTTATATTTTTGTTACAATTGATGAATACTGGTAAGGCCAGGAACCTCAAACTGTGAATAGGAGCTTGTGGGTGTAATTCAAAAGATTCCTCACTAATGACATGATGATGGAAAGAGTGATTAATTTGGACAGAAAACAACTCTATTCTAGTAATGTATGGTTTGTATGTAAGAGGTCTTCCTGAGTGCAGATCCATTGCACTTCAGAGTGCATAAGTATAAAACCATGTCTGGTTAATTCTGTGTTGCAGAAGATTTATTCTTTGGGTCTCCCTCTGAACAATGAGGTGTGTAAAGGGCCAACTGGTTTTAATTAGCTTCATCTGTTTCACGCTGGGTGTGTTGTTGGGGGATGAGTTGTGCTGCATTTTCTGGTCCTGATTATTAATGTAGAATCCAAATTAAATCCAGACCAATCTCCACTGTGCAAGCAGGAGCTCGTGTGTGTAACAGTGCCTCCCTCTAGTGTCTTTGCAGCCTCTTGGTTCTTCCTGGGTTTCAGATAAATACTTCATGCTCTACAGTTGGAAAGGTTTTTTCCTGCTGTTTCTTCATACATATATACTCTTTTTCTGGGCTTCCCTGGTACAGTGACCCTGAATAGCAAATGCAGTTGGATAAACAGTCTCCTCTCCATACAACTCAGGGCTCCTGGTGCTGAAACACAGTGACCTTCTGGATGCTCAGTGTCACCTGCCTGGGTCTGCTCTGGACCCACAATAGCACTGTTATCACTCCTAGAACATACATGTTTATGCAAGTAGATTTTTTTTGTTTGTTTCCATTTTTAAAAAAAATTCTTGCAAAGGCCTGCAGTAATGAGAGGGCTGTGTGCCAGGATAGGTGTGTGGTTTGTCCTGGGGGGGCCATGAGGGAATGGCCAGAGCTTCTGCCCAGAAGGCTTCCTGGGACTCACTGCAAGAGTGTTCTGGTCACAAGGAGCTGGGTCTGGCACAGTGGATGTTCACAGTTACCTGCCTGGTGTGAACAGAGGCAAACCACTGTCAGAGGAGCCTTGGTTTTATTTAGGAGCAAGCAGATAGCTGTCTCCAAATGTGAGGCCAGGAACAAAGCAGTGGGTGTTGGTGCAGGAGATCCCAGGGCCACAGCCCTGGAATGGGGATCAGGTTGCCTGTAAACAGACAAGGGCCCCAGAGGCAGCGCCTGGAGGGCTTCTGGAGTCCTTTGAGAATCAAAACTTGATTATAACTGGTTTCATGTTCTTCTGAAGGACATCACAGGGATGTAAGAATGAACATTTCCCTCTGCACCTTGCACAGGTTCTCACGGAACAGGGTTCGTTTCCTGGAGAACCAGAGGATACAGCGTGAGCGCGAGGAGGTAATTGGGGATGAACTCCTGAACTGCAGGGCTGCACACATTCCCTGTGCTCTTCCTTGTGAAAAACACTCCTGATACACACAGAATTTTATTCTCTAGTTGAGAGGTACAGGAAACAGACTGACACTGCTCTTACTGAGACTTTAGAAAAGTCTCACTTGCAGAATTTCATGCAAATTCATGTAACTAAAGTTGGAAATAATGTCAAATCTAAGAGGGAAGCTTGGGCAAGAAAAATGAGACATCTATTCAAATGCTGGTTTATTGCCTCTCCAGCTAAGCACAATTATCTACCATGCACAAAATGAGAAACCAGAGGTTCTTTTCATTTGTTTCCTGTTGATGATCTAGAGACTGAAATGCTGTTGCACTTTGAGAATTCACTTCTGCTGATTTTTTTTTTCCTGAGTCAAAGCTTTTTCTGAATTGTGATTAATGGCTTGTAGCAAATCTTTAATGTCTGTCCTTTATTGATTGATAATTATGGTTGTTAATTATATTGCCTGAAGTACTTTTGCACATGTTTCAGCTTCTGCTAAACCATAATTGTGCAGTTGTCTGGGGCTTGACATGAGAATGCATTGCGAATGCTGAAATACTGCTGACAATTATGAAAAAAAGGTGGAAAATAATCTTGTTTTCCTTGAAAAGCCACTGTTACTGCATTCTGGTTATGTAGGTGGATGGTTTTGCTTGATGGATGCACTGTTGGGTTAGTTAATAGTCCAAATGGTGCAGTCTGTGCATTTTTATATTATTAAGGAGACTCTGAGTTTAAAATGCGTCACCTTTTCTTTATTTATTTTTCATCTGGTGTTACCAAACCTGTATGATTCAAGCATGTGGTTTTATTAAACCTTTGGCTGGCTACATTTTTAATTCCAACAAATTCACAGGAGAAAGGAAGGGAATTCTTTTTTATGTCCTAGGAAACATTATTGTGATTTTGATTTTTTTTCTGTCCAAAATGGGACTGGATAAAATCAGTCTCCTAAGTATGTATTAAATCTCATTAACACAAGTAAGCAGCATGAAAAAAATTGTACAGGACCAATCAAAAGATAAATATCAAACCTATATCCAAACAAGTTCATAATGGTTTTATAGAATTGAGTCCTTTCTATTTTTTACTTCAGAACTGATTTTCTTTATTTTTTGAAATTGATCTTTTCTGAAAAGCATATTTTGTTTCATTATCTACATTTCACACACACAGAGTCCTGATCTTCTCTTACACTTATCAATTTTTAATACTAAGATTTTAAAAGTTTCTAGTTTGTGAAAACAGCAATTGGTTTAAAACTAAGCAAGTTCCTTAAAAAAAAACCCAAAAAACAAAACACCAGAAAAAACCCAAAATAACTTATTCTTTTTGAAATGTTAAGCTGTACAGGAAACAGCCATCTGCTCCCTCAAGTGATCTACTTGGCTTCTCCATAGATTCTCCATCCTCTGTGTCTGCAGTGGTGCCAAGTGACCCTGCAGTGTCTCCTTCAGGAAGTAAGTGGTGAATGCCCTTTTCCCTCCTACTCTGACTGCCTCAAACAAACCCACAAGAGCTCAGTGGGGGAATCAAGAAGTCCCTTGTAAGAAAGAAAACAAAGATACTCCTTAACTTCAAGGATGTTCCTTAAACTTTCTTGAAAGGAGAATTGAAATGTGTCCACAGGAACAAGACTTTTAAGGTAGCATAAGGTTGCCTGTAATTTTTTTTACATCCCCCTTTGCATAGATTTGAGCAGTAGAACACGCTCTGTTTTCTATTGCACTGAGGTCTGTAAAACACTCTGGTAGTTGCTTGTTCTGTAGACTTGGAAGGAAGAAACAGGAGTTTTTTTCAGGAGTGTTAGAAAGACTTGGCTTCAGGTATCCTGAATTAATGTTTGCAGAAGCCTCTCCTTTACCTGTTTTGGGGAAGTCCATATGCTGAAGCTAAAGGTGTGAATGTCACCCTGGGAATAAATGCCTAGGATTCCATTTTAATCCTTTACAAATAGTGACAAGAGTTTTAAGTGGTATCTACCATGTAGAGCTCTGCTGATGCTGTAAATATAGAGATAAATATCCTGTATCTAAGTCTTTTCGGAGTCATTAAAATTTTGCCTTTCATGTGATAAACAGCAATTAATTTCAGACTCTTCATAGGCCTTCCAAACAAAAACTTTACTCTTCTAGTGTTCAAAGTACAAGTAGCTACTTTTGCATAATAATGTTTAAATTACCATTAATTATCACTTTGAATTTCAGATGGCCTTTCTGCACACCCTGAAGATAAAACCAGGCCTCATCCATCAATGTACCCACAGCTGGATTCAGCAACTCCTACAAAAGCTCATCAGTCCCCGTGAGTAGTCTCTTATCAAGGAATGGGAATGGCTAACAGATCCTTAGGGGTATTAGTGCTCTGTAATTCATCTAATGAATGTAGGAAGCTCTGAGGACACAGATTTACTGCTTTTACATATTGGTTCAGTAAAACAAGTGAAAATTCTCTCTGTGCTAGGCATTGCTTGAGGGGTTCAAAATACACTTACACCTGCATCACTGTTTTGTCATAAACACATAAATGTACCTGACTTTCAGCAGGGAAAGGGAGAAACGTGAAACAGGTCAGTAAAAGAGTTTAAGAAAGGAGAGGTGTCCTTATAATTCTTGTGCATGGCACACTGATCCATCTGCCCGTGCTGCTCTCAGTTGTGACACACAGGAAAGACAGAGCAGCCAAAAAATGCTGGAACAATCAGAAGAAACAGTTTTGATAGTTTCTCACTTACATTCAATGTATTGCTCTCTCCTAGATTTGCAGCTGAAGCACAAACCAATAGTTTAAGCAGCCCAGCTGGACACATATATAGCAATGTGAGTAATACTCATGCTCAGGATGGTCATTCTTGTCTGGCAGCTGTCAAATGAGAACTTCTGGATTTACCCCAACTGCTGTCCAAGTGGGATGCAAAGATCTCTTCTGTGGCCCTTCTCCACACCTCAGGGAACATTCTACTTGGTGACCAAGTCAACTTTCCTCTTTTGCTGCCACAGATCCTAATGTGGAATCCTGTTTCCTTGGGTCCAGCACAATCCCAGGGGAATTTGCAGAAAGCACTTGCTCTATTATTTGTGTTTAATTTGTTGCTATGCAAAGCAAGCTGAGATCTCTTCCTCTTGCCATGATGTTACTCTGGTGTACTTTCTAACTCAAATAAGATATTAAAAACAAACATACAAAAAAACCCCAAAGCTCCCAAAAAAACACAGCCCACCAAAAAATAAATCACTTAAACCCCAAGTACAGTGCAGGAAAAATGTCATGCTGCAGAGAAACACCCATGATAGAAGGAAAGAATATGAAGAGGCTTTGAGGTAATGTTATGAAGGCAGCATGAAATAGAAAAGATGAGAAGCAGCTCCCAAACAAACATGCACAATCCTTATTTTAAACTGCAAAGAAAAGCAGATGTTTGAATCTGTGCAGTGTAACTAGTCACACAGTAGTAAATCTACAAATGTGAGGTAGAACACTAAATGCTGTTTGTATGGAGAATGAAGATTAATTGGGTTGCCAACTGTTGGCCTTGGAATTTTACCTGCAGTATTCAGAGAGTTTAAAGATAAGTCAGCAAATTATGTAAGTTAGGTCAAACCAGTTCTCATTGGACAATCTGTTTATGCATTGTTTTGCTTGATGTCCTTAGCTGGCAACCCTTTTAAGCCCAGTGCCTCTGAACCCAATCAATCTGCAGGCTGGACAGACTGTGCCATCAAATGGACCATCACCAGCAGGTAATAAATACTGCAAATCACCTCTTTCATGTTTCATTTTCTTGTTAGAACTTCAGGCCTTTACATAATGGCTGTCAGTGACTAAGAGCAGCAACAAACATTGACAAAGTCATATTTCTCATGGATTCTATTACACATCTGTCCATTTTAGCATTTAAAGCAGCTGAATTCATAGCAGGTAACTGCTAAAATATGCAGTAATATCATGCTTTTCATTCTCATTTAAATCTGGATGTGTCTGTCTGTCTTTATTCTTCAGCTACATCAAAGAACAAATCACAGTCACCTCATTACTATGAGATAATGGAGTTTGATCCCTTGGCTCCCACTGAGTAAGTAATGTTTAAAATAGAATTTTAAAATTCTGAGGTGCCAAAAGCAAAATAGCTTTTTCTTCTGAGAGGAAAAACAGACCACTCTACTTGGGTTGAGTTAACTGACCAACTGCATCACTGATGTAAATGACAGTGGCTGCATTTTGTATGTTTTCTTCCAATATTTCTGGCATAACCAATGAAGGAATAAACTGTAGTGAGCTCATTAACTGGCATCTGTAAAAATGGAGGAGTAATGTGTCAAAATTACTAAAATCCTTCCAGTGGTACAGAAAGGTGAAGGAAATATGGTCAGGGTCCTGCTGGAGGAAGCTGAGTGAAATTCAGCACAGGTAGATCTGGAACAAAGGAACCACTGGAATTCCTGTTCACAGCAATCATGTTTTTTAAATAATTTTTTTCTTTGGCATATGAAAAAAACCCTTAATTTAAATATAAACTCTAAAAGGGAATGGATGCTGTGTTTCTCCAGAAGGCCAAAATAGTGAGACAGCAAACTAATCGAAAACTTAACAGATGGCAGAACTCCCCTTTCTAACTAGTAAATTGAAAAAAAAATTAAGCTAGCTATGCAAAACTTACTTCTAAGGAGCCATTGAATTTTGAGGTAGGGAAATCTCAACAAAGCTTCTGTTGTTTGGTTTTTTTTTAATTAGTCCAGTAATTGCACAGTGGTGCACTTGCCATTTGCGTTTTGCAGTCCTGTTCCCAAACTTGTTTGATCAAAAGTGACAATGTCCAGAGGTTCCTCATTAAATGTACAATCAGACAATGAGAGCAGGGTTGACTCTTTGTTTCCATGGAGACCTGGGCATCCTGCAAGGGAAGCTACATTGTGAACTTTGGGATGGATTTCCCTGCTGTGTTTTGTGGAAATGTGATGTAGGAGTCACACTGCTCCTTCTCTTTCAGAGCTATTTATGAAGAAATTGATGTTGTGCTGAAGACAGAAGTTAAAAAGAACACAGACTGAAGGTGTAGGTGGAATCCTTTCCTGAACACTCTCTGGTGCTGGTGCTGTGCAGTGCTTCCTGTAACTACAAGTGAATAACAGAAGTGGTTTTGCATTTTGACACAGTAATTAGCGTTGGGAGTACTAAGCTGTGTGCAAGCTGAAGAGTTACTTGGCTCCACACCTCAACAATTTGTCCTAAATGTTCAGCTGTGTGTTCTTCAAGGTCACTTGCATGGTTATTTTAAAGTATTTTGGGGGCCTTTAAAATGTGACTTCCAAATTCACCTGGGTATGAAGTAACACTTGACACAAGTAAAGAAAAAAGACATGACATTCACAGAAACTGCAGAATCCAGTTTCTCTTTTGGCCTCACTGCTATGTTCGTCTCCCTGGAAATCTGTAAGGGGGTTTTGCTGTATAAAAATTTTCTTCTAAAATTGGCCTCCTGATGTCTGAAGATGTGCAGTGTTACTTTCTTACATCCTTAATACAGATCTTCCTTTATTTCTTCCTAAAAACCCACAGTATAGTTGGATTTTTGTCTTTGGAAGAACCTAAGCTGGCTCAGAAAGTGCTGTCCTCCATCATTAACAGAACAGGAAAAAAACCTGCTTGTTCTTGTGTCGTTGTTGTTGCTTTTATTTACTCAGTAAATACTGGAGGGGGGATCAATTATTTCTTTCAGTGTTTCTGCCCTGCAGAGATTGTTCTGGTGAAGGAAAAATCAGTCATCTACAATGCAGATGAGCAATAGTTACCCATTTAATTAAGTTGTTTAATCCCGTTAATAACTGTTTTATCTTTTAATAAGTGCCTTATCTATTTTAATGCTGAATGTAAACTGTGCACTTTAACAGGTATAGTTCTCTGAATTTATAGCCAATATAAAATTTGAGAACTTAGTTCATGTTCATAGCAGATAAGCTAACTTTCTGTGAAATAACTGCATTTTAAACATTCCTTATGTTAACTGTTTAAGGGATAAGAAGTTCTCAGCTGCTTTTGCAATTTTTGTAATATAAAATTCCAAATAAAAGCAGATGCCTACTGAGAAGTAAACTCTCATCACTTCCAAGTTTTTCTCTGTGTATTCCCTGAAACATGAATGTAGGTAGCATTGGAAGTATTTTGGTGTGAATCTGTGCAGTTTGCTGCAGGACCATTAGAACACTTTGCTTCTATCCAAAACACAACTCTGAAGAAGTCTGGGGATTTTGTAAGCTGAGGTGAAAAGGTGAATTGCTTTACTCTGATTTTTCTTGATTATTTGCAGTGGTCTGGACAGCAGCCTGAGAAAACAGCTGAAAATAGGATTTGAGGTGGATTGATTTTTTTTCATTTTTCCCCTACAGCTGGATTGTATTGGCAGAACCCCCACAGTGAAGAGTAACAAACCAAACTGGGCTGTTCCAGTGTAATCCATAATGGGTGACTGCTGGTGGAACCTCTCTGTGTTTAAAGCAGCACAGTGGTCACAGATAGATGGAAGGGAATTAGCTAATTACCAAGGTTAGAGCCTGTGTTATAGAGGGAATGTGCTCAGCATCTGTGCAAATTTGGGCTTTCAAACTCGGGAAGAACCCACATTTTTATGGCATTGCCACTTGCCAGGGGGATATTCCTTTTCTTCTAAAGAATGTGGCCAGAATAAAGCAATGGGTGGAGAACTGTCATAATCAGTTCAGCTTTCAGAAAGACAATGGACTCAGGACAACTGAGGCAAGGAGGGTTTTTTCCCCCAGCCTGGATTCAAAGTTTTATCTTGATGTTACTTTTTTTTTTTTCCTGAAGCATTCTGGAATTATAAAGCTTGCTGCTGTCTTCATACAGATATATTTCACTTGTGTGGGCTCCACACATTCTACTGGATAAAATGCATTAGAGAGATGAAAGAATGAAAAGTTTTCAATCTTTAATATACAGCGAAGACCTGTATCTCATCCAGAATCCGTTCAACCAACACAAGTAATTGGTACAATAATGCATTTTAAAGATAGCATCCATTTATTTTCAAAGAAGCACTTTTTGAATTACTGTATGCAAATATAATTGAGACTAAAGTACTTGGAAGTTATTTCTGAAGTACCCATTGTCTCTTCAGAACCCAAGCTAACCAACATCAGCCTTACTTTATTAGATCTTCTCTGCAGGAAGGGGTAGAAAGACCTGGCCCAGCAGAAGAGATACTGGCTGATACTAGTTTCTATCTGAAAATGAGCAGGTTACTTGCACTTGCTCTGTAACTTGCTCCTGGTTTACAAGGCAGTGATAAAGTCTTATTAGACCTACCCCATAGATAATGAGCAAAAGTTACATAAAGACAGGCTTACGTGTTCTGAAGGTAAACAGAGTCCCCCTGAAGAGCTGCTGCACTGCTGGGCAGACTCTGGCCAGCTCAGCCTCTGAAAGGGCTGATTTTGGTTTTTGAGACTCCCATGGTGTTCATTTAGCTGCAATACAGAGCAGTTGTTGGTACACCACCCTCCCCTCAAAGCATGTCAGACACAAGCCAAGCTTGTCTCTTGTGGAGGTGCCCAGAGCCCAGCCCTCTGCAGAGGCAAAGAGCACTTATTAGCAGCACAGATCCCTCAAATGAGTGGGACACAACATGGAAATAAGATGGTGTTTCCAAAAGGAAACCATCCCACAGATCTGATGTGCTTATGCTTAAATGACTGTTCTCATGATAACAGTTTTAGAGCAGTCTGCTCTTACCAAGTGAACTACTGATTCAGTAATAACATGAGAGGGTGCATGACCTTCTGAATCATCATCTCCTCCCGTGCCAGGGAGGGTTACACAGAAATACAGTCTAACTATGTTTAGTTATGAGATTACCTTAATTTATTGTCTGGATTTACCTTTTTCTGAAGTAACTTAACATGCAAATTATTTTCCAGAGCCAGCAATGGAATTTTAGATGCTTAATCAACTGGGTTTTTTTCTTCTGTATTTAAATGCAGATCTTAATTTACACATTTAAAAATTTGCCTTGCAGTATTCAAATAACATCTTACAAAAAGATGGCCCGAAAAAACCCCCTCTATTTCAGGAACTGTTGTTCCCTTCCACTGTCTGATGAAGAAATACTGTCCCTAAAAAATAGGGATACATTAAGTTGGTTTCCAAAAGAAATATATATACATATACTTTCATAACAGCATGTGTCCATGATGGTTTAATAATATAATTTCATACTGTACAGTATTCCTGCAGTTTTTTCTTCCAAGGAAAAATGGCCTCAAAACAGGCACTCAGATGTAGCAGAAGTCACATTTTGTAGAGAAAGCCCATTACTGATACCCAGGAAGTGGCAACTTCTGTCCTTCCTTTGCTTCAAAGAAGGTGTAAGAGAGGGTGATCAAATCAACTTTAGCCATTTTAGGGTCCTCTGCAAACTCTGGGTCAATGTAGAAAAAGACAGGCATGTCCACTTCCTCCTGAGGATTTAGCCTCTGTTCTTCAAAACAGAAACACTGCAGGGAAGAGGGAAAAAAATTCCACAATTAGACAAGACTAGTGATGACAAATTTTCATGGTTTAAAATAAACTCTCATTCCCTGTACACCCTTAAAATCCAACGATCAATAAGACGAGCAACAACACAGCAATCCTGTTACTGTGATGCTATAGGAAAAAAAATTAGCTTTTAATGAAGTGTGTAAAGGTGTCAAGGGGCCAGGCCAGCTCACATCATTCTGCCTGCCCTCAGAGTGGTACTAAGTAACACAGATTTTGGAGCCACTCTGATGGGATGAGCAGCTTGGTGTGAGGGCAGTAAGGCTAAGAATTAACTGATGCACTTTATCAGCTGGAAAAAAATCAAGGTATTTTCTTAAAATGTTGGCATATGAAGAATGGTGTCCAAGATTAAAATGAAAGAGTTAATTTATGGGTAACTGCTTTTGTTTGGGTAAAGGAAAATGCAATCTTTGCTTTGTTCACACTTACTTGTATTTTATTGAAATACTGCCCTGCTTCAAAGGGGACGACATTGTAGGTGGAGATTCCAATTATTGGTTTGTCAGTCGGATTTTTTGCTTTATAAAATGCCAGTGCAGTCTCTCCTGGTACCACCTGTGTAACGTAATTGTACAGTGATTTTCTTTTTTTTTTTTAAATCCACTGCAGCCCTCCAACCCTCAAACTAAGTTCTTTAGACTTTATCCAGAATTAATTTTGTCTTTTGCTGTTTCAAATTGGTTATTTCACAGATATTTTTGATTACACACAATTCACCCATATTCAAAATTAAAAGCTTCAATACTACTCTATGTATTTTTAATCTTACCCATTTTGCCTGAGTCTTCTATTATCCCCAGCAGTTCAACAGCACACAGAGCTTTTTTAATAAGCAGATTTGTATATGGTGTGCATTTAATATCTGAGGTTATTCTTTCAGTATTGGATTCAGAAACTATTAACAAACATGCCTCCTTATTTTGAGAACTAATTTGAAACAGAAGAGTTAAATTATTTGTGATTTTTTTAAATATAAAAATGTTCCTATAAGGATAGGGCAAGAGAAGAAACAGTACAGGTTTAGATATAGTGTTATACTATATATTTTTATGTGTATGTATATACATATATACACTTTTACAGTGTACATACCACATGCTTGTGGTGTATATACCGTGAAGTATATACATAAATAAAGTCTCAATAACGTTTTTGATAGCTTGATGGAGTGGCAGAGGGGCAGCTATACACAATGTCCTGTAAAAAGGACAGTGCCGTGCTGGAGCATGTCCAGCAAAGGGCAACAAAGCCGGTGAAGGTTCTAGAAAACATGTCTTGTGAAGAACAGCTGAGGGAGCTGGGGTTGTTTAGTCTCAAGAAGAGAAGGCTCAAAGGGAACATGACTGCTCTCTAGGACTACTGACAGAAGCGTGTAGTGAGCTGGGGATCGGGCTCTTCTGCCGTGCCTGCACTGAGACGACCAGAGGAAATGGCCTTGAGATGAGGCACGGGAGATTCCGATTAGATATCAGAAACACTGTCACTGTTGGTGTGGCCAGGCTTTGCAAAGGGCTGCCCAGGGAGGTGCTCAAGAAGCGCTGGGTGCTGTGCTTCAGTGGTTACAGGGGCAGTGCCGGGTGCACGGTCGGACCGGGCGATCCGGAAGGCCTCTTCCAACCCTGCCCGCGGCTCGGCGCGGGGAAAGGCGGTGACTCACATAGATCTCGCTCTGCTGCGGTTTGAAGTTCCACTGGATGCTGGCGTGCGTGTCGGCGTTGAACGTGACCCTGATGAGCCGGTCCCGCACGGGCTCCATGCGCTCGATCCGCTCCGCGCCGCCCCCCGTGCCCGCCGTCCCGCCGAGCCCCGTGGCCTGTCAGGGAAGGGCAGTGAGGGCCCTGCGCCCGCGGAACCGGCGCCGGCCGCGGGACCCCCGTACCTGGCAGTAGAGGCGGTAGAGCGGCACGGCCGCGTACGACAGCCCCACNAGCGTGGGAGTTCCAGCGCTGTCCGAGAAAGCCGCGTGGGATGTGCCAGCGGCAGCGCCGGGGCAAAGGGAGCGGAGCAGGGTGGCAGAACTGGACTCGGCGGGACGGAGCTGGGAATGGGGCGGGAGTGGAGGAGGGAGTGGAGGAGGGAAGGTAGCGGGAGAGGGCGGGCCGAGGCGCCATCGCCTCAGTGCCGGCCGCGCCCCCTCAGAGCGCGCTGAGCGCGGGGAGTCCCGGCGGAGCCGCCCGTGGGTGCCCCCTCCTCGCTCGCTCGCTGGCCAGCGGGACGGCTCGGGCGCAGGTTGTGTACGAGGTAACTGGGGCAGCCCCCAGGCCGGCGGGTGCCGCTGGACGGGAGTGGCACCGAAAGGCCGGCGAGGAGCGGGGTCCCCGGGAGGAGTGGCGGTCCCGCAGGCACACCGCACCGCGGTACCTGGTGCCGGGGTGCTGAGGGATGGCCTGGGTCCCGCAGGTGTCTGGTTGTCCCTCAGGTTCCTCGCTCGCGGCCCCAGGACGGGCGCTGGGCGCGGGGCTGCTCCGGGTGGTCCTTCCGGGGCCGTGCGATTTTTCCCCTTTTGTGGACACTTTACACCCGTTCTTTGTTTGTTCCTTTTTTTTTTTTTTTCCCCTGGTGCTTTGCTTCGCGTTATTTTCTTTTCTAGGGATTTGGTTTTGTTCAGGCACAGGTACTGACACAAAGGTGGCGACCACTGTTTGTAACCAGCAGTAACCTCAGGATGGGCAAGTTCATAAACAATAGTTTTTCACGCGGCTGATGCCATGCACCGTAATAAAATTTGCTGTAGCAATACTTGAATTTACTACTTTAGAACTTCTCCTGTGGTGGTTCTAGTAACGTGAATCACACAAGGACTGGCAGCTCGTGGTACTGCTTCATTTTCCATGGTGAATAAGAGAAGGGTAAAGGCTCAGTGTAGCCATACTGTGGTATTTTCGCTGTGTTCAGGTGACTGTTTTTTTGGTCCTTTAGCGAGGAAAACCTGCAGATATTTACTGCAGGAACACTTGTGGCATGCCAAAGTGGATTAAACACCTTTTTCACACAAGAAATATGGACACGCAGGAATTAATGTGGCTTTGTGGAGGCTGACACTGAACCTGGGGATTCTGCTATTTGTGGTGTGACACTGGTGCCAGAGTGTTGGGAGAGTTCCCTATCCCCCTTGTCTTGGAAATAATCCCTGTTCTGGATTGTGGCATGTGAGTGTTCAGCCATACACCTCACAAGGTCAGGAGATTCCCTTCTGCTGAAACAAACAAGTATTTTTTGCATTAATGCTTTTGTAGCCATTTTTGAAATTATTGTAGTTCAGTACATCCAGGGTTGTATTTCCTATCAACCTGTTTTATGTGCTAATAGAAATACAATGTGAATTTCTGGAGTTTTTTGCTACATTAGTGGTGTGTGAGCTCATTTTATGTGTTTTGGCCTGTTCTACACACTTCATGTGAGAAGTTCAGAGACACTAAACACCAGAGAGTAAGTTAAAAAAACATGAGAAAACAGGACAGACAAAACACCTTATCATGTTCCAAGCAACATTCCCTCTCCAGGTAACTTTCAATGGAAAAAAAAAAAAGAGATTATCTTTGCCTTCAGCAGTTACATTACATCATCCTAGAATTGTAATTTGTTTTTTTCTTTTTTTAGAAGATTTTAATCACAGGGCATTCAGGTTTACCCTTATTTCTACCTTATAAATTAAGAGGAAATTAGGATGTGAAATGTTTTGGTACTATCTACAGCAAAGTCTAAGTTGTTAACTGTTTTCAGCAGTGATTTGTATCCATTTTGTCCTGGCAGTTGTCTTTTTCCAGTTTGATTTCAACTAGTCAGTAGCAAATAAGATTGTTTTCAGTGAAAATAAACATGGCCATGTAAATTTTAGAAAGTGGTTTCTCCTTTTTTTTTTTTT
>VZTZ01035211.1:116778-186886 GCA_013400955.1 Drymodes brunneopygia
TTGCATGTATTTTTATTTCAGATTAGTTTTAATTACAGAATTGCACCTCATGTCACATTTTCCTGTGTGGTATTTGATACCAGTTCATTCTGAGAGCACTTGCATCACTTCAAGTGGCAAGCTCAGGCCAACTTCAGTTTAAAGAGGAGGATTGTAATGTTACATTTACAGCTAATACCATTAAAAATTATCTGCTGTTGCAGTTTTTGAAATACTTCTCACATTTTAAAATAATTAAAAATGAGGACTCCATTACAGCTACCACAAAACTATAAGATTTAAACTGATTTTGCCTTCTGACAAAAGGCAGATTCAGTTGTGCTTTCCCCTCAGAAGTTGGCTTTTCAATCTCTAATGAGCTTTTTAGAGTTTTGATAAATAGGTTAAAGTGTTCACTGCAGCAGATAGTCCAAAATACATTCATTTTAAGGACATTTATGTTAAATATTCCTTTAACCTGACTGTTGGAAGTTAAGCATATAAACCAGTATTGGCAGAGAATCATCAGCAATATGACAATCCAGTTCTGTATCCCCTTTTGACTTAAATTTCAGGAGAAAACAGCTGTTATGTAACTATTTTTGATAATCACTGCGAGAGTATCTGCTGTTATTTGCCTTTCCTGGGATGTTCCACTTCCAGAGTAATCTCCCCATAAAGGATTTTTCTCTAAATTCCTTTAGCCTTTTGTCCGAGTTAAGCTTCCTCTTTCTATTCCTTTATTTTTTTGTATTCAGCAGACATTTAAATCACTCTAGCCTCTGATCTCTCCCTTTTTCAGAGTGCCTAGTTATATGTGAGGTCCACTCTTAATCTGCTTTTATCTAAAGCATACTGGCCTAGTTCCTGTAAACTGCTTGAATAATTAAAATCCATCAGTCCTTTAACCTCTCCAGGGCAGGGGGAGTGCAGTGGCCTGGGCAGAATTTGCCACTCCATGCAGTCCCTCACCAGCCACCTGTGAATTCATTTCTTGTGACTTTACATTCTATGCTTAAAGATTGTTTGATTTACATTCAGCTGTGTTTATGTGTGTATCCTGGGGACATCATTAGTACAATAAATGTTGTTCTTTTTAAAAAAATAATGCCCCCATCATTTTTGAACAACCTTCAGCAGTCTAACTGGAATTACCTGGGAATTACTCTCCTTGCAAATGGTTAATTTATTTTCTCTCTGTCTAATTCTGTAATATTAATTTGGTGATGTTTCTGGTTTACATCACTCTAGATTATTTATATCTTTTAGATCAGTTATCACTGAGGTAATCAGAGTTCAGATTATAAACTTAAATTAGGCTGGGTTCAATATCAGATGACTCAAGTGGTTTTATTTTCTCTTTGATGCCTGTCGTTCAAGATGTACATCTTTGCCAGTCTGTTACAATATGATTGGTGTCTGCAAGGAACTTCTGCTTTTGGTTTTTAGTAGTTAATAAATATTCCTTCTAGCCTCTTGTTTTTAAGGAGCCACATCTTTGTTGGTCTCTTCTGGGTTCTTGTTCAGTATAATTGAACTAAAAGCATTCTTTAAAAACATGAGTATGGTATAGGTGTATAATCTGATTCCCTCTAATATAAATAAATTATTTTGGACCTTGGTAGTACCACTGTCTTATTATCTGTAGTTGATTGTATTACAAGTTTTCTAAGTTTTTCAGTTCAGGGTAAAGAGAGGTGGTAATAAAAAAGCTTTTTTACCAACAGTCTGTTTCATCCATAGTCTGTTTTCCCATCTTCAGCATGCATTACATGATTTTTTTTTGCCATTTCTGACCATTTGACAGGGCTTTCCTCTTTCAGTTGAGGCTGAGCTTCCTTCTCTGAGGAGGAGCAGCTGTTCTGTACAAGCAGTGCAGGTTTCACAGGGTCCATTCAAACTAAAATCCTGACAAAGATTTTAAAAAAAACCAAATCCTGACAAAGAAAATCTTTTTCTTGGCACAGGAAAGAATTTCATGACCTGATGGATAAGTATGGCTCTCACAGTGATACCAGCTCTGCAAGAACTTCTCCAACACATCATTTAGCTGGTGAGAGATCATTTCCCAGCCTGAAACAGTCCTGGGGGACAAAACTCATCCTTAGGTGGAGTAGAAACTTGCATTTAAAATTCCTAATTTGAGGGGAGTTGTATTGGAGGAAGTGGCTGAAAGTCAGACAAAACACACATATAACTTCAGGAATTTATGTTGGTGTCCCCAACTCTTACAAAAAATATACTGACATCTACTTTCAATTTTAATTAATGATTTCTGTGAAAAGTTTTTTGTATCTGAAATGTGCCACAAAATGCTAATAAAAGTTTGATCTAGACCACCATAAATTCTAATCTTTCTGGAACTGCTGCCTAATTAAGATGCCTTTACATAGCATGGGACATTAATCAGTTCTGTATTTTGCACCCAATTTGAAAAAAATCATCACTTTTTATGTTTTAAAAAATTATTCCTGGAACCCTGGGTGGTTTTCAGTGCTTAACTGTGTAGGCTTTTTTTTGGTTATCTGATTGCTTAGTTTGTCTGTTTTCTAATATGAAAATATTCCTACTGAACTTACTTACGGGAGGTGAAATTTTGTGCTTTTTCCCAAATGTGGATTTTTTTGTTAGCTTGTTTGTTTTTAATCATTATTTCTTTTTTTGAAGCAAAATCTACAGAGAGCCTTTCTTCTGGGTCATCCTCAAGGTCACAGAGTCCTCAGTTG
Source organism: Drymodes brunneopygia (assembly GCA_013400955.1). Taxonomy (NCBI): domain Eukaryota; kingdom Metazoa; phylum Chordata; class Aves; order Passeriformes; family Petroicidae; genus Drymodes; species Drymodes brunneopygia. Next base: position 119,484 of record VZTZ01035211.1, read on the forward strand.
CATCTGAAGGATAACATCAGCACCAGCAGCAGCAGAAATAGTTCTGTCCCAGCACCATCCCCAAAGCTTCCAAAGTAATCTCCAAAACTGTCTGTACCTCTCTTGTGTGAGCTGCAGGGAATGCTGTATTTGGCTGGTCAGGAAAATTTGGATTGAGCACTAAATATTAAACTTTGGTCTTATTGTTAACTTTTAGTCCTGTAGCTCATAATAGCAGCAGGCTTTCGGTTTTAGTAAGTTAGTTTTCTATGTATTTCTTGTTTATATGGTAGAGGTAGGTTAATCAGGTTGATTTTTTTTTTTTAGTGTCTCCTGATGAATTAATGTTCCTGGTTTATGTGTACCCAGGTTCTCCCATAAGCCCTGGATATATAGTAGAGAGGAGTTTTTAACCTTGTAAAATAGAGTATCAGTTCTTTTTGTAATTGTCAGAAGTGCCTGAGGTTGCTGATTTTGTTGTAAATAGTGTAATATTTGAACTCTGAGATGAAATGTCCACTATTTCTATTTGTTACTGTAATACATATTTGTAAAACCTGTAAGATAAAGAAAAGTTATTGCTTCAGTCTTTATTATCTAGTTCCGTGAAGTAATTCTACTTTTCTTTCTCTTTATATCTCTAGTGACAGTGCATTTCAGATTATCTCTGTTTGCAAAGGAACAAGCCTAGGTTTGAATATTGTGGGAGGAATTAACAGAAATGAAGGGCCTTTGGTATATATTCAAGAAATTATCCCTGGTGGCGATTGCCATAAGGTAAAGGCCTTTTTTCCCTTCCTTCCCATTCAGACACCTGAATTTTACTTTAATTTAGTATTTGCTTTGGTATGTTACATCTCCAGTCGTATTTTAAATACAAAATGTGTTTGTGTTCCTCTTTGCCTTCTGTGTTAACAGAATTATCTCACTGCACTGTAACATGGTAATGACAATTTATTCGTAAGCTCATTTGAGGTAAATGAGGCTCTTATTCCTCAGTTTATGTATAAGAAGGTACAAAATCAACTTCTATAAGAGATTGCATGATGCAAGGTAAATCAGGAAGGATGGGACAGAGCTACAGATTGCACTTCTTTTATATTTTCTTGAACATTCAAAAAAAATCATATTGCCCTGAGACTTAATTTGGATGGATCTTTGCAGTTGGAAGTCATTGTGTAGGTAAGTAAGAAAAAATATTCTGAAGGTGCAGACTAATAAAATGTATGAATTGGTGTTGATTACTGTTTTAATTTATGACAAATGCAGTATGGAAAGCAGGGGGATTTGTCAGTGTAAAAAGTAAATAAATAATTTAATTGCCTGGTTCAGGTATGCAGAACTGTTTATCCAAGTGTCTCCTCTGGCATCCTCAGTAATTATGGTTATTTGGAAGTGTAGGTAACCAACCTTTGCCTCTGGCCCAGCAAGTGGGGATGAGTTCCATTCATGAGCAGTGAGTTTTGTCCCCAGACAGTTTATGACTATTTGTTACCGAATTTTTGCAGACTAAGTTTAATCCTAAAATGCAAGCTGGAAGATAAAAATGCAATGTTTTCAAAGACCTCTTTCAGTAGATAAATGGTAATCATTCCTCTTTTATTTTATCCTATTTTGTTGCAGCTTCTAAAACATTTTTCTCACTGGGAACATATAATTTAAAGCCTATCTCACGTAATCAATAGACTGAGACTAAGACATCAGTTTTCAGTAGGCTCTAATATTAGCAATAATAGAGGTAATTTCCCAATCCTGATTATCCTGTTTTGGGAAGGTGAAGCAGGAAGCATATTTTAAACCTCTGCCACATGAGGGCACCATTGAAATGAGTATCTTAGAACATGCTGGATGAAAGCAAAAGAAAAGATCTACAGCTTTTTTTCTTCAACCAAAACCAAAACACTAAGTGACAAAAAAAAAGGGTAGTGAAATACTGGCATAGGTTTGAAACAACACAGCTAAAATTATGGTATGTGGGTGTTAAGTAGGTAAAACTATGCTGGTCTTGAGAAGGTATTTTACTTATTTCCTATGTATCATCTTCTGTACACAATTTTTTTTCACATAGATGGATTTTGTGTTTGTTTTCTTAGAAACTGAAGAGCAGAGACATGTAATTTGTTATTCTGTGTAATTTGATGTGTATTACATTAGACAAATGTCATAACTAACTCTGTAACCGTAGCTGAATTGCATGAATTTCCAGTTATATTGTTGAGGGCTCTGTCAAAATGTAAGGAAAGCTCTATCTTAGTGAGAAATCTAGCCTAGCATGTTTAAAGTCTTATCTTATCTGGGACAGAAATGTGAGATGTTCTTGTGCTGGTAGAGAATTCACAATTAATTCAACAGAAACACAAAGATAACAATATTATTTCTGTCATGGTTTTGACTGGTGAATAGTAATAGACCAATCTGGTTTTCTCATTAAGTTTAACATGGCCAGTGAGTGTCTGAAGAGTTCCATGTATTGCCATGAACATTTGCTTTTGAAATACAAATTAATCCAGCTCAGAGCTGAATTAATTAGTAAGGAATCTTCCTAAAGTCAGATGGGTTGGTGCTGGAAAAATGTGTTGTTTCTTTTTTGGGGTTTTGTTTTTTTTTTAACAGACATATTTAGCTGGGTCCAAAGTTGTTCTTTATACAGTTTCTGAGCTCTGTTTTCTCTGATGAGTTTTTATAATGATTGCTTTAATGGTGAAGGATGGTTATTTAATCTGTTTATTTCTGGAAGATTGTCAGGCACAGGCAGAATGCAGAGCTGTTCTTGATACCTCCTGTCCTAACAGAACCAGGGGAATATGTCCAAGTGCTGTGACTATTCAATTCTTTCTGTAGTGTTATCAATTAATATAAAATTTGTGGTTTTAGTTTTATGTTTGTTATTTTAGGATGGACGACTGAAGCCTGGGGATCAGCTTGTGTCCATCAACAAAGAGTCCATGATAGGAGTCTCCTATGAAGAGGCAAAAAGTATACTCAGCAGAACAAAGATGAGGTATCTGTTACTGTCAAACAGCCAACCATCCAAAATTATTTCATAGATGATATTTATGATCAGATTAATGTGAAATGTGTTTCTGTGTGCTTAGAGGAAATGTGAGGGATACTAATTTTTTTAAACACTCGGTGGTAGTATTATTTCATAGAAAAAACTCAAATGCACCTTTTAGACATGCAAAATTATGATACTTTAATGTTTAAAAAATATAGTATTTGTCTTTGTAATGATGGGTAACAGAACATCCTTTTAGAAAAATAATTAAATAAACCCACACACAGTGTTTGTAAACATGTCATTTTTGCAGAAGTATAATCTTATTAATAATGTAAGTATACAACATGTTGAAACTTTTAAAATTCTAATTCTAGGTTTGAAAATTTTTGTGAGATAGCTTTTATTAGGCAGAAAAACATCCCCAGTTATCCAGAGGATCTGCAGTATCCTTTCAGCCTCTTAACAACTTCTGTAGCACATGGAGAGCAACAGGCTGCAGCACTTGCTCCTCTTCCCTCTCCTGATGGGAAGCTGCTTTCAACATTCCCTCCAGATGCTGTGAGTGTACTTATTACTCCTCTTAGAATAAACTGAGCAAATGGTTGGTTTTTTCCTAATTGTAATTAAGTTTCCATTTTAGTAAGAAAATGACTGTCTATTTTCCTGCACAATGTTGTCTTTGGAATATCAAAACTTTTGGAAAAACCATGTTGTATGACAGGAGAGTAAGCCACACTGATGAGAGGAATTAGTTGACTTGGGGTAAGAAAACAAAGTAAATAAGCATTGACTATGTTCTTAGATACCAAGTTCTTATTTATTGTTTCTCTAAAGTTTTGGAATGAGATATAAATAGTTATGTATTTCAGAGATAAAACACTCCCTGTTTCCCACGTGTGTGAGTAAAGTACAATCTCACACTTGCTCTGTGATGATGAGACTTTTGCTTTAAAAAAGTCCTAGGAGTATGTGGGGATTTTCCCCTTTCTTTTGGCTAAGCAGGAATTGCTTTAATTAATACAGCTCACCATTAGTGTAAAAAAATAATGTTGACCACGAGAAGGAAGATTTTAAAACTACTATTTCAATTTTTGAAAGAACATTTTTAGTTTATCTTATTTTTAAAGATAAATGAGGTATTGTCTTAGAAGAAGGAAGAATAAAATGTTCTCAGACACAAAGTCAAAACAGGTGATTCTCAAATCTTCTTATATTTGTACTTAAAATTCTTGCCCAACTTTCTTTCCTGTGAGGGATATAAACACTGAAGTGGGTTGCCTAGAGAGACTGTGTAATCTCAATCTGTGAAGATTTTCAAAACCCAAGGTTTTGATGAGGCCCTGCTCTGGTTTTTTCCAATGCTATTCCTTCTCCCCACCACCCCCTCCATGCCTTTCTTTTTCTCCTGGGGTTGTTTTTATCTCCCCAGGCCTTTTTTCTCCCCCCAGTCTTCCTTCCTGTCCCTTTTTTCATTACCCTGTATTTCTAGTTTGGCTTGTGATCTGCTTTAGAAATGGTATTTCATGGCTTTTCATTTCCTCTCGTAGATGGAAACAGGAGTCAAGATGGGAGAGCAATCTCCAATTACTGCTCTAGACAGCAATCCTGCTGATGCGTCTGCCACGGGTAGGTGCTGATTTAATTCCCTGCCACCCTTTTCCTTGTTCTTTCAATAACAGTCAAACAGAACATAGTGCATAGTGAGACTCAATAGTCTTTAAAAAAAAGTGAATATTGCACTGTTTTTATACTTCTAAATAAAGGACTGGGATCAATGGATTTTTAGTAGCTTCTGTCAAATATAACTTACATTGTCTCTAACAAACAGCTGAAACCAAACAAAAAAGAGTGATCACAACATTTGCTATACAGCAGTAATGATAATAGACTCAGTAGAAAGCAGATAATGAAGACTCGCATATAGATCAAGATTAGGTTGCCATAGAAACTGTGCTTTCTTGATTTGCTGAAAATCTGAGGATGTATGCTGCTTGCATGGTTTTTCTGCTTAAATCAGGGCAGCATATTGAAAAGACAGAAATAACATGCAGCCCTCTTAACAGTTTTTCAGTTAATAACAAATACAATATATGGTGTATATTTGTGTTTTAGAGTTATGACATTCAAACAGGGACAAGAGTCACTTTGATCACATCTCTAAATATCTGTTTTGAAAACAAGATTTCAGGAAAAACAGAGTTTGTGAAATTTGGTCAGAACCAAGCTGAATAATTGTAATTGCTGTGGAAAACAAATATATTGTATTTAGAAACAGTGAAAATGCAAGAGTGACACAATAATGGGAATCCCCATTGATGCACTGATAGAACTGAGTCTGTTCAGTATTTCGCTGTCAGACCTGAACTTTATTCTTTTTCTTCAGATGGCAGCAATTAAGCATAAGCTGAGCTTCTTGACTTCATGTCTCATGTACTGAGGAGAGGAAGAACAAATACAGAGGATCTGATTCATTCCAGATGTGTCTCCTGATGTTATTTAAATTGTACCTGCATTTATTATAGCCCATATTAGATATTCAAATTTAAAATGAAACAGTCCCCCTATTGCAAATCTGACCAGTTGGTTCCCTTCCTTGAAGGGTGAGCTGACCAAATGTGGGCCATTGAAACTGGAAAAGTTTTAGTATTGAATACACCTGGAGATTTATGATCACACCGTTTTTACATATTGGCCATGAAAAACACTGCAGATAAATCAAAGGAACAAGACAAAAGTCTTACTTTTTAATATATTCAGAATATAAGAGTCTTGGTTAATGTAGTTCAATACACAGGAGCTTCATTGTTTGAAGACACCAAGAAGGCCACAGTCTCCTAACACATCTGAAGAGCATAGGTAGTAGAGCAAAAAGCACAAATACTTGCAGCTCCAGTTTGTACTGCTTCTTGTAATGTTTCATTTTCTTCTTATTTAGCAGCACATCCTTTGTCAAACCTGCCACTTCTTTCATGCTGCCCTTTTTCAAGGATAAGCTTTCAAAGATAAACTTGAAAAGTTAAAGCATCTCTTAGATGATGAGATACTCTTTTTTTTAACACTTTATGAAAAAATCAGCATAGTTTGAGAAGTTTTTGCACAAACTCACACACGAGGCTTTTTCATTCTGAGCTGAAGGGAAATTGTGCCAATTCCACCAAGGTTCTAGCCCACTGTCTTCAGAATTTAATGTAGCATGTGAGAGGTGTTAATGTCAAGAGATTTTCAAGATATTTTGGTTTATGCTTTTGGCATGTAAAGAGAATGTAAATTACTTGGAGCTTGGAAATAGATATGCTGTGAAACTAAAAAAATTTAAAAAAAAATTAATTCTCTGCAATTCCTTCTGTTCCTTTAGAGATAATCTCAAACTACAAGATCCTTTACTGTCAAATGCTGGTTTTGGTTTCAGTGCCTTTTTAATTCATTAATGAAATGATGAGTTAAGATCTACATTGTATTTATAAATAATGAATGCAAGCAACATACTTCTTTTATTTGCATACATCTAAAATCCGAAGTGATAGTTAAAAAAACCCATGCAAACTTGTGTTTCTGACTGTAAGGGTAGAAGGGGTGGATGGATGATGGCCCAATGGACAGGAGTTCTTGGAAAAGAGTTCCTTCCCAGGAAAAAATACTGAGGAACCTGGGGAGTTGAGCCTAAGCTCCCTCCTCACAGCCCATGTTTGGGAACAGGTCATTCCCTCTCTTTCCCCAGTGTTTTCTAGATCACTCCATGTGCTTTTGGGAACTGTCAGTTATGTCAGGGTGTGTCTTGGAGGTCTCTCTTGGAATTCACAAGTGTGTTTCCCCTTCTGTTTCCTGAGTGTCTCTGAGAGAAGGGAAAATACCACAAGGAGAAGCCATATGCTTGATGGAGCACTCAAAGTTATTCCTGGTTATTTTCTGTTAATTTGCTACTTGTCAGTTTTTTATGCAAAAAAAAAATAGTGGAAGTGATTGATACCCATAATTTTTGTTGATTACAATTATGTCCTTTAAAAAAGGAAGTCAGTTTAAGGATTAACATGTATTTTTGGCAAGTGGGTATTTAGCTGGCATCCACTTGATGAGCAGAGCTTCAGAACAATTTTTTCAAAGCACTAGTTACAACTATATCATTATTACTTTTTTTTTCTTTATTTCTTAGCTATTTCCCCCAGCCAGAATGATGATTATGAGTCCCAAGGAAAGAACTTGAGTATTCATCTCAAAACAGAAAAGCTGAAGAGGGTAAATACTTAAAATCTTCTGAGTTCTCCTTCCTCCCCCTTCACGAAGCAGGTAAAACATGTGGACAATATTTCTAGGCTGACAAACTTTAAGGTATAAATGACACACAGACTTTTCTATTTGGTAGTTCTTTCATGTTGCAGGCCAATATTTCTGTTTATATATTGGGCAAATTACTGTTTTTGTTAATCTAATTACTGATTAACTCTTCTGGGAATCAGAACATCCCTCAGGATTTTTAAAGCAGTTATTAAGGACAAAGGGGTTTGCTTATTACACTCATCTGTATTCAAGGTTAAATAATATCTGAACATCTCTCAATTAGAAGGAAAAGTCACTGAGTGGCTCTGGAATAAAAGTGTTGTCAGTGAGAGTGTACCAGGATACAAAGGCTCTTTGAAGTGTAGCTCTTTAATTACTCCCCCATGTCCCTGCAGTCATTATCCTTAGTCCTTTCTTTTTTCACTCCAAAATAAGTTTTTTTCCTTCCAGGCACTGAATTATCTTGGGATTCAGCTTACAGATGAACAGCAGCGAGCCCTAAGGCAGCAACTTCATAAAGATTCTAAAGGAGCAGAGTCTTTTGGAGGTAATAATTTGTTAATTACCATAGAAAATAATGAAAAGTAGGAATACAGAAATGATAGATAATAACCATTAATGTATTTTTGTCGGTGCTGGGTTGCTGCTGCAAATAAAATGATAGTTTGCAGCAAAAACCTTACTTTACTGTATGAAAATAAGCTTGAAATTCTGAAACTGAGTACTGGGAATGCAAATCACAGATTTATCTTACTAAGAGCAGCCTTGGGAAAGTTTTATTTTGTGCTCACAAAACCCTGAATTTTTTGTTTTGACAATAGGGAACTGTAATTTTTCCAAAAATTGCTTTGGAGGGTTTTGATGGTTAAAGAGGCTTCTTGAAGCAAGTAAACTGATGGATCACTTAACTCTTCAGTGTGTGGGAAGCAAGAACATTTCAACTATTGCATATAGAAACAGGTTTATAGGGAGACCATCACAATTTTTCCAGCTAAACCTAATTCTGATGGGAATGAATTGCTTCTGTTGGTTATGACAATTTTGGTTGATGACACTGACAATTTAAAAATATTTTTCAGAAACTGTGAGACATGATGGTTCATGGAATTTTCACTTTTCCTAAAGTCTATGAAAAACACTAGTGTGTGAAAAGTAGTATTTTGTACTTAAGCATCCCAAAAGATCCTCAGCAAGAAAGATACTGGATATTCTATCAGATTTTATGTGGAGTAAGCTGACCTTTATCTTTCCACCTTTCTGTCATAGTGTAACAGAACTTTTTAATTCAAAATGTTTGGGTAATCCAAGTCATGTTGATTGTGAATGAGGGAGTGTTTGGATTTAAAACTTCCAGCTTGGTCAACATCAGTTTTACCAAGCCTCTTTCAGGAGTTTAAAGGGTCTGAAAAGGAAGCCATGAGCTCTGAGCTAACAGGAGATTTTTCCTTTTTCCTGTCTCCTCTGGTAAGGCCAACTCATTGGAAAGGGCAGGTGTGTATACGTGGTGTGCAGATTTATCTCCTTTTTCACAGACACTTGCCAAATTCAGAACATCTCAGGTACTTTGAAGGTGAAATTCACCCCACCTTTGTTTTCTTTTCTCCTTCACAATTTGATTTGAGGACATTTCATCCCACAATGTGTTTTGGGCATTTTTATTCTTACCAGCTTTACCAGAACTTTGGAGATATCTGTCTGATTTTCATATTTTCCCTTAGAAAGCTGAAGGGGCAGACACTGCATATATGAGAGTGGCTGTTCATGGTGATATTGGCAGTTGTGTTGCATCAGTGATTTGTTACTAAACTGAACTTCTGGGCTACAACAACAGAATCTGAACTGGTTTTTTCCTAGATTTCATTGAAGTTTCAAGGAATCTGTTGTCTGTGCAATCAAATGCAACTGATGATGGCCACAAATCTGTAACCTTTGGGGTCAGTGAAGCTGCCAGCTTACAGGACTCACAGGTAAAAATACGTGCCTGGTCAGTGTTTGAACAGCTGGGAGGAGATTATTGGAGAGTTTATTGTATGTAGAATAACTCCAGATCTTCGGCAGATGTTTAAAACAGCTCTGTAGCATGGGGTTCTTTAAGATAACCTAGTTTTCTTGAAGCTTTTTTAAGCAGCCTAATTTGCAGAAAGCAATTAATGCAATTAAATTGCAGTTTGTTGTAAGGCTGAACAACATTGATTTACTGAGATTTCGTAATAAAATTTGGATTGTTACAATCTGTGTGAGTGAGAAACAATTACTGGGCCCAGTGATTTGAACTACTACAGTGAAAATCATTTTATTCCAGAGGTGACTTTAAAAAAGAGCATTTTTAGTATGTAAACCCTAGAATAAAATGCCTTATTATTAAAATACTAAAATAGTGATGTATTCTTGATGCTTTTAATAACACTTTATTAATCCGTTTTAAAAGGAAAAGTAATTGTTCCTTTGGAAGATAAGTTGATTAAAATTTTACTAAATGTTTTTAGCATTTTCAAATCTATCAATCATCCTAAAATTAAGATTTTCTTCTCATTTTATTAACAAGAACTTTTAATATAAGACATTAATGATTATGGAAGACAGTTAGCAATACATTCTAACCTTATGTATTTGTATACACATAGTTTGTAACCTGTGATTCCTTGGAGGATGATGTGGAAACACTTAAGAAAGAAAGAAATGAAGCTTTAAAAGAAATCAGTAAATTAAAGGTAACGATTTTTATTTACTTTAAATTATTCAAGAGACTGATTTTTTTTGTTGAGTGTGTATAGTAATTTACTGATTTTTTGACCTTCATGTGCAGTTTTTCATAGAGAAATAAAATGGCAGTGCAAACAGTCCTAATTGTGTCTGAAGATTGCTTACAATATATTTGGAGACAGTGAATTTTAGCTGTTATACTGAATGCTAACACATTTTTTAATCTGATCCATAGAGAAATGAGACTAAGCAGACATTTCACAGAAGTGAATTTAGAGAAATGACTGATTTGCATGGCAAGTTTATTTAAAAATGTGTGATGCTAGTAACTGCAGAGTCTTGTGTGCTGATGCTTCTGAAAGGAATCAGAATTGGAGGATAAATTAATCTGTGTGCAAAATTAATACAAATTTTCACAGACATAAAAAAATTCCCAAGGCCTAAAGCAATAAATATTGGTTGCTGCCACATCCCTATGGTCCTGAATTTCTTTTTTAACAAACCAAAAGATAGAAAGTTCTATATTCAGCTTACATAACTCTGGCTCTTGGACAGGAATACTGAGCTTGGGATAAAGACAATTTAAAAAATTGCCTTTTGGTCCAAAAAAATTCTTGCTGTGAATTACAGAAACATTGGGTTGAAATGGCCAGAGATCTGATCTCTGTTCTGTGCAGAAGGATTCTTCTTCTGGGAGTTTTGTACTGAAATGAAAGAGCCCCATTTACATTGAGCACAGTGAATACTGACCAGGAGTCCCTAAATTGCTGATGTGGACAACTGACAATGATTAATCTATAATTAATTGCCTTATTTCTTGCACTCTTTTACATATATCCCAGAAATGTTCAGTAAAGAATTCTAAAATACTCAAGAAACTTAAACAGCATCAATGAACTCACAGAGAAGTTAGCTTTTAGGGATGATTTTATTGCAGGTTTTATAAAAGGTGTTGATAGAAGTTAAGTATTGCTACCTGTAGTTTTGAAAGAACTAATTGTTTTAGGGCCAAAACTCTTTCTCTTTCAAACTTATTATTCTTTTTTTTAAACAGGAAGAATTGTCTGAATCTGTGAACTTACAGAAACAGTTAACAGAGCAGCTACAAGTAGTCAAGCAAGTATGTTGAGGTCTTTAAAAATTATAATTATTTAAAAATTTTTAATTGCTTTTTTTTGTGGAAGGGAGAAATGAGCACTTCCTTTTCTCTTGGTGCTCAGATAGACTATACTTTCACAGTGATTTCAACATGAAGTGGTTCTTGTGTTACTACAGAGCTTTTGATTAAAAGTGAAGAATTGATCCTTCACTTTTCAGAGCAGTAATATATTTCTCTGCTATTGAATTGAGATAGGAGCCCTGAGACCAGCTGGATCAATGAAGTGGGATAATGATGCAATAGAACCTTTCTAGTCTTAAGTGTTCTTGAAGACATCTTGCTCTTCTTAGGCAACAGTGTGCCTAATTTACAGTCCTAACATTAACTACTTTATATGTCAGCCAGTCTTAAGTGTGAAAAATTTACCAGGAAAAAAAGTTGTAGTCAGGGTTTTGTGTGGAAAGCCTTGTTTCTGTCTCCAAATCTATCTATAATTATGAGGCAATAAATCAGAGTATTTGGATTCTTTGTGTCTCATAAAGGAAATTCCCAGTTAAATGCAAGTCTCATGTCATTTATAGCCTGGATTCAAAACTAGGTAACTTTACTGTGCCTTCTTTTTCCTGAACACCCTGTCAGTTTTTTCCTTCTAATGAGCTGGCTGCCTTCCTTCCCTCCTGCACTGCACTGTTCTTTGCAGGATTCTCATGTCAGATGTAATGTAAAAATCTGATAGGAAGTTTCAAAATTCCCTGTATTAAGATTAGTTCTACATTTTTGCTCGTTTTTGTTGAGCACCTTCATTATCACCATTTATTCCTTGAATATACGAGAGCTACTTGGAAGCTTTTTCCATTAGTATTTAGTTTGTGGGAAATAAATTGAGTTATCTTCTGGATAGAATTTACCTGGAAGATTGTTCCAGTAATGCACTTGAAGTTCCCATTCTCTAATGGGTTGACTGTGTTGTTCTAGACCAGAACACTTGTTCAGTGTTTTAGTCCAGACTAAAGCTGTTACAAAATGCAATCCCCAGAACAAACCTGCTTTTCCTGGGAAGGCAGCCTTGGACCGGGCTGGTTTAAGATGTTTTAAGTGGCAGCAGTGCCCGTTTGCCACCACTCGAGGTCCCCCCACATTTATTTTTCTCAGGTACTGCCGTGTGGTGGTGAAACTCAGCTTTGCCCTGCAAACCTCCGAGGGATAAACACTGATTTTCTTGTAGGCATTGAAAGAGTTCCATATAGTGAAGTGAAAGAGAAATAATGAATTATATATCAATATAGCATTGTGTGATCTATTTTAGGAGATACCAGTGGGCTTTTAATGGACATTTTCTACTGTTTATACTTGGTGCATTTTCAAGTGTTTTTTATATATTATGATATATATATTTCTGTTGTTTAACACCAATATTAGCACTGAGATTCATGGTGATAAGAAGTTTTTTAAAAATAGGCTACTTACAGTGCAAATTGCCATTTAACTTACTATGTGCATTCCTGCTTGAGCTGGTTAGTGAAAGGAGTTAATGAGTACATTATTGAGCCCTAATGGCCTGATTAAAAGTAACAAACAACCAAAGTAAACAAAAAACCACTTTAAGTCTATGTTAAAGGTTGACTTCACTGTAATTGAAACATTTTTTTAAAATGAGTGCTTCCCTGAAAAAACAAGTTTTTAAATGAGGATATAGGTTGCTAGTCATGTATTGGGGTATATTTTGTGGCATTTCTCTTTTCTACTAATTGTGGATTGCAGAGATTACAGATTAATTAAGACAGGGGTCCAAATATTCTGGTTAATGAACATGCTTTGTTAGTACCAATTCATTAACCAGTGCTTGACTCAGTAACTAACAGCATGAATAAACTCTTAAGGTTAGAAATGCTGCTAAACTTGCAGTGAGGTAGTAATTTTTTTCTAATATTGCGATGTTACAATTAACATTCATTAATTGCTCTATTTTTGCTTTGAAGTTGTGATATAGCACTGTATCTTTGGGGCTTCCTTGAAATCAATTGTAGGCTGAAATTGGCACAAAACACAGAAAGGCACTTTTGAGTACCTGAAGTCTTGCCAAGAGCATGAATGTGGAATCTGTAATGATGTCTTCTGTCTTCCTGGAGGAGTTGGACTGGATCCTGTGCTGCCTGAGAGTCCTGGGGTATTTCAGCCTGAATGATCCCTCCTGTGCTGCAGCTTTTTCTGGGCAGTTTCTGTCAGCTGAAGCACTCAAGTAAACATAGTAAATGGGAGAGGCTGTAAAGATAAGATACTGCTTGTGGTATTCCAAATTCCTGGACTTGGTTCACAGGGCTGAGATTTGCTACTCTGTGAGGGTAAAAAGAGGGACTTTAAATGGCTGTTATTTTGGAAGCAGTATCTAATTTATTTCACCCTTCCTGAAAGAAGTATTGGGTTTATTTCACTAGGTTTTTTATTTTAATACATAGTAAAGTTTTTGTAAAATTTATCAGTAAGCGCAATTGATTTGTAGCTACAATTTTCATGTGGTTTAAAAGAATATCTTGGTTCTGGTGTTTGTGGTGGCTGGAATAAAACTTGGATAAAACCTTCTGTCGCTCAAATTTATCCAAGGAAGGAACAGAACTTGGCTTAGGAAGTACTTTGGAATTGCTTTTTTTAAGGATTCAGCTACTCTCCTCCAGCTTTCAGTTCCTTGTTGGTTGTAGTGGCTTCATGCCAGATCAGGACAATTGGTCCCATGAGGCATTTATATCAATGAAATATTGGCAGCTGCAGATCACCTATCTGTGGTGTCTTAGAATCCTAGATTGGTTTGGATTGGAAAGGACCTTAAAGCTTGTCTCATTCCACCCCCTGCCATGGAGAGGGGTACCCTCCACCATCCCAGATTGCTCCAAGCCCCCATGCAGCCTGGCCTTGGACACTTTTTTCATACAGTTGGGTGGGGCAAGAGCTTGTGTTGCTGAAGTGGGTGTTACCCATCAGTTCTTCACTGGTGGGGCCCCCTTACCTGCCAGGTGAGGGAACCCACTGTGTCCCCACAGTGACAGCTCCAGTAACTGGAGAATGGGGAAACCTGATGGGATCTTTTTTTTTTTGTGCCCGTCTGCTCCAGCAAACAGTGCTGGTGTGTCAGAAGATTTTACTAATTCAGTTGTAATGTTTGTAATTGTTTCATTGTAATGTAAGAAGCCATTGTTCCTTAATTATTCCTTTAGGTCTTTCACTGTTCAAATCTGGTCATACTTAGTCTGCTATTACAGAGAAATTAATATTCAACAACTGGGGTTCTGAAAAAAACAATGGAGGAGTAAAGGCAATTCTGGATTATAAGAGATTAAACTTTTATCTCAAGAAGGTCTTTCAAAATGAAGACCTCCCTTTTCATAACAGCAATTTTCTCTTCACTTTTCTCATGCCAGTTTATTTAAATAATTCCTAAGTGTGGGTTTTTAAGATGCCACCCTTTTTCAAGGCCTCTGTGTTCATTTATGTTTAGTCAAACTTAACGTCAGAGCATCTTTTCACTTTTGCCTCCAAGAGTCTTTTTCCCACCTCCAGCCTGCTTCCCCAGGATGCCTTTGCTGTTGAAGGCTCCCAGCTCATCCTCTGTAGCAGCAGGGCCCAGCTCTTCTTGCTGTTGACTCATTTTGTTCCTTACAGTGGCAAGAAAGTGCCCTCCCCAGAGACAGTAATTTTGACCTCCGCTTCTGTAGATTGATAACTTCCTGGAAGTCCCTCTGTTCCCTGAATTATTTCTAGGAAAAAGGAGTGTCAGGAGCAGCTTGCAGGAGGGGTGGTTGTTGTGCTGTGCTTGCAGGGATGTGAGCAGTAATGACCCTCACAGCTCTCAATTCTGTAAACACACACCTGTGTCACCAACGTGAGGAACAGCACACACGCAGCAGTGAGCTGGGGATGGGTCTGTGTTTCCAGGTGCAAGTGGTCCTCGTGTAGCTCACCTAATGCTTCCAAAGGAAAAAAGAAAATCATTCTACTTGCTGTGAAATAGAAGGTCACTTAAATGGATCTCTAAGTGCTTGTGCCCTGTAACAGAAACCTCTGAATTATACAACACCAGTGTTACCTGTGTTCACTAATGGTGTTGCTGCTCTACATGTGTGGTTACTTCTTCTACTGCTCTATTTCCTGAGAGACCAGGCTGTCCCTGGCCATCATCCAAATTGGTATTATATTGCAAAGATGAGGAAGATGATGTACTGGTTATATGTCCCTGAGATTAGCTGATTTATGGCCTGGAATATATTGTTCATGAAGACTAACAATGTAGAGGCTAAAAGTCGTATGAAGCTGAGATTGGTGGATCATTTTACAGAAAGAACATTCTCACAAAGTATAGGAAAGCCTGGCTTGAAGGATATTGATTGTACAGAACAAATGCTTCTGTGTTAGAAAAGAATTAAATCTTCATTTTTAAGTTTAACTGACCTCTCTAGACATTTCTGTTATGACACCTGTTATATGCAATTTCTTCCACAAAGCAGGAAGATCTGGCCATCTAGGTTTTTTAGAAACAGCAATTTCAAAGCTAGTTTCTAGAAGGTTATTTCCTGAATGTTGAAGAGTCATAGTGTGTTTCTCCTCTACAGCCACTTGTTTTCTCTCTAGTTCCATTCCCAGCCAGGATATAATAATAAGATGTAATAGGTTGACTAGGAATAGAATGTTCACATAAGTATCCTTAACTGAAAAACTTCTACAAAAAACTTTTAGCTCTGTAAATTTATGTATTCAAAGTTTGTAACTTTAATTATTCAGAAAATAGATATAAAGTGACTTTTCCTACAGATTAATTAATAGCTGAGGGGAAAGATGGTTTACTGGTTTTAGTGCCAGTGAGCCTGTACATTTTGTGTGAGCAGTTTGTATGTTTTATTCCTAGATGAATGGAAACTCATCTGTTGTACAGTCATTTAATCTGGCTTTCTGATTTACTAATCAAAGTTAACTTCAATTAATATTCAATCCTAAAATGAACTGAGCACCGTCTTTCTTGAAAGGCAATTTTGCAACATTTGGGGATTACATTAGCTGAATTAAAAGCTGACAGTTTTTGATTTTCTGTTTTCTGTACATTATTTATATATGTTTTATCTAACGCTCTTCTGTGATAATACAGGATGTTAGGAGCAGGAACTAGGCAGAAAAATAGATTATATAAAAAGCATTGATTCTGAGAAGAGTGTAGACTGAATACATGAATTAGATGCCCATCAACATGATGTATGAGCTGTGACTAGAGTGTGAATTCAGGCAATAATAATAAAATGAAGTAATATCTCATTAAGGTGCTCTTTTGGTATGGAAGCAATGGGGCAGATCAACAGCATCTGGTGTATTTCAAGAAAACCTTTCATTCAAGTAGATTTTCAGTAATTATAGAACTTGTTATTTAATTTATTAGGAAAATTGTCTCTGTACATACCTGCTTTTCATTTGCACATCATCTATTAAAAATTAGCAATTGAGCCCTCTAACCTTGAAGACTAACAGGTAGCCCTGATGCCAACTGCAGTACTTGTGAGCTAAGTCTGCCCTTTTTGGTAGCTGGAGTTGTAACTTTTCCACTGAATTCTATAATCTGCAGGAAGCCAAGGCAGCTGTGGAGGAGACGAGAGCCCTGCGCAGCAGAATTCACCTGGCAGAGGCTGCACAGAGGCAGGCCCGGGGCATGGAGATGGACTATGAAGAAGTGATTCGCCTGTTGGAGGCTGAAATTGGAGAACTGAAGGCTCAGCTCGCTGAGCACACTGACCAAAATAAAGTAAGCAAAGCCTGTCAGAGTTACCATGGTTTCCTTGCTGTTATCATGTATCTTGTTTTCATTTTCTTTTCATCTGCTTTTCTAAAGTAGGTCACTGTTTGTCTTGTATTATTCAATAACTGGGGTGATGTGTAGTGAAGGGGGTAATGTGAAGTGTACAAGGCTTGCTTTATCCAGACATCTTTGGGCTGGATAAACAGGAGCTCCCAGCACATGTGGGTTATAGGTCAGAATGGCACGTCTCAAGCATTAAGCATGGAATAGTTTCTGGGCTGCAGATATATTGTCTTTAAAGGCTACACCTTGCATATATTTGCATGCTTTTGTATTCATGTAAAAATGGCCTTCAGGTTTATGTTTCTGTTAGGAAAAGAACAACCACATGAAATCCAGTCCTGTTCTAAAGTAAATTTAGATTTAATCAAGATAATCATTTAAATGCTACTAATCCTGCAAAAAAAATTTAAGCCTTATATTTTAAATCTACTTCATCTCTAGTGAGGCATTTCAGAACAGGCTAAAAACTCAAGCAGGGGAACAGACATGTCTCCATCTCACTTTTCTTCCCAGGCAAATTGCTGGCACTCGGCAATTTCTTGGGCAGATGATTGTTGAGGGAGGGTCACACTTCAACTCAATGCCCGAACTAAGCACTCCCCGAACACAAAAAGGTTTCCACTCAACAGCACACCAGGTCCTGGAGAGGGTAACACTGTTCCACCCTCTGGGATAAATGCTGCTGCCTGACACACTGCAAAAGGCAGCCCAGCACAGTGCAAGAAGGGGGCAAACACTTCTTGAGGAGGGTCCCTCTGTAAGATTTCTGAGTGCCCCAAAGCACTCCCCAAGAGAATTCAGTGTGAGAAGCAACCTAACATGTTGCAAAAGGGGGGAGAAAGTGCTTCTCAAGTGGGGTCCTACTGCAGAGTCTCCAAGTGCCCAAAAAACCACCACCCAAGAGAGCACACTGTCAGGCACAAAGGCAGTTCCACAGAGAGTTACAGAAAGGGGTGTGGAATGCCTCTCAGAGAGGGTCACACTGTACAAAAGGCTCCAGGCACCCTCTGACAGAGCGCACTGTGAGTCAGTTACAGGTACCAAGTTTCAGGGAGGGTCACACTGTTGGGTTTTTTTCCTTCTTTTAATGCCCAAGTAAATCTGCTCCTAAAACACGCTCACTAAATGGAATATAACATACGTTGAGGCATAAATAAAAATCAAGATTGCTCCCTCTCACCTTTGTAATGTGAAAGAGTGAGGTCTCTCACCATCTCCTTCTCCAGAGTAGACAGTGAAATCACCAAAAAAAGGTGTTTGAATCAATAGATTCTTTGACATTTAGGGTAATGAGGATTCTGCTGCTCTGTACAGTATATACAAACAAATTATTTGCTTCCAGTAAAGTTAATAAGTGGGTTTTTGGTGATTATTTTGTAAGGGTTTTAGAGTAGGTTGTGGGCTTTCAGAATGTTTATGTGCAGTGAGATGTAAAAGTTTATTTTTAACTACAGTGCTTTTTCTGTGTTTTGGAGAGATCTTTCTAGATCTTACGTCCAGCAGACAGCTCAACTGAACAGACATGGCTGGGTACATGTGAAGACTTCACTCATGGTCCTCTCACAGGAACAGTGCCAGGGACTCTAATGAAACCCACAGCCTCCAGGAGTGAATCTAACAGGGCTCTCATCCTCTGTACTGAAGGAGGAAGGGATGCATAACACTGATCAATAGGTTATACAAGTGCCTGCAGAGACAGCCTAGGGGGTAATTTCCTCCAAGATGTGCCATAATTACTGTGTTGGCTGGAGAACGTGTGGATGCAAACTGGGGGACTGAGTTTCTTCTGGCTGTTTATGGCACCCTGCTGGAGAGATACTGTCACCATCAGGTTGATATTCTTGATCCATTCATCAATGAGCTCAAACTCTCCCCATTTTCAGCTTTATCCCTGTTGTCTTCCAATTTAAATTTACCTGTCATCTGCCAAAATCTGTTGCAGTTTGGAGCTGATTTGCCAGCTGCTCGGGCATACAGAAATGTAGAAAAGAGTGTGTTAAACATTCCAAACACTCAGTTCACACCATGTCTCTGTGTGATCCATGGGAGAAAATATTAGACTAAAAGCTATAAAATACCTTTCCCAGGAGAATATTCAAGACTTGAGAAAGAGGGTTACAGTGCTTGACTGCCAGCTACGGAAATCAGAGTCAGCCAGGAAGACCTTTGAGGTGGCCACTGAAAAATTGCTACAATTTGTAGAGGTAACCTTGCCTTTCATTTCTAGCAATATCTTATTTGGAAAAGGTTTGTGTTGATTTTTGTGAGGAATGAGCATAGTAAAATAGCTATAAACTAGTTCACAGAGATCCTTTCATTCCTGGAAATACAGATGATGTATAAGTGTATAGATCCATCCAGAGGTTTATGTAATCTTTGTGTTTTGCTATACTGGACAAATGAAAATGATCAGATAATTTTTTCCACCTGAACTCTTATCAATTTCTGTGAAACTCCTCAGAAGCAAAAGGCAGAAAAGCTAATATTTGATAATTCTTTGGAATGTTATGAAACAATAAAAAGTGATGCTATATTTACTTCATTTAAAGGGGTTATAATATTTTGGTTTTTAATTTTTGCACTTCTAGCTGGGAGACTCTAGACTCTTTAATTGCAAATCAAATCCCCCATCCCCAAATAGAACATCAAACTATAAGGTATTAACTTTTTTACTGTGTTGATTTATAAACTGTTAACTTCTTGACTGTGACCAACAGGTTGTGCATGAAATACTTTCAGATAACTCTACTTCCTCAACACTTTTAAGGTAATGAAATGGCAATATTAATAATGAAAAACTCTACTATTGTTTCCAAGTCTCCAAAAACTGCCTTGTAGCTATTTTTTTTTCTATACTTTTGCTGTATAGTTCTGAGTGTCATTTTATTGAAGGAGAGGGAATGGCATGAATTATAAATTAAGCTTTCAGGATACAGCTTCATTAAAAACCTCTGAATTAAATTAAACCAGTTAGTAATTACATAGCTATGATTGTCTGGATGTTTCCATAAAGTAATTATAATGTACTAAGGATTAGTTAAAATGTAAGGAACCTTAATGGTGGGTTATAATTTTTTAATATTTTTTTAGATTCTCCTAGGTGATTTTGCATCACAATGAATCCAGTAGCATATAAATAAATTGATAAAATGTGTATCCATTTACTTTCTTATTACTTTCCTTGTTCAAAAAGCTCCTGGGAATATTCAAGAAGATTTAAGCAGCCTTTGGTCCTTCAGAATATTGGCATGATTGTGCCTATATATCCCAGATAGCATGCCATTAATATTTACGTAACGGTAAAATTGTTCAGTCTCTTTCCTGCAGTTTTTTTCAGGATAGCTCTCACGGAATTCAAATGTATTTAAGTGAAGTAAACTGGAACTTCATTTCAAAAAACCTGTGCAGGCTCAAACCCACTAGGCTGTTGTAGATAATCAGTGACATGCAGTTCCCATTGGCACTGCACACAACAGTGATGTTGTCTGTTTTATGAAGTTCATAGAGTTTATTTTAGTAAATGGATTAATTATCAAGCACTAAGCCAAGGTGACAAACTGACTCACAAACAGCAGAGAAGATAAGAGTTGGGTCCCATGAAGTAGTGTCTCTTCTTAAATTCTGGTATGAAAATTCCATTCAAGTTCCTTTCCTGACACCCACTGAGTCCTTGACACTGCATTTTGGGTTGTGGATGTTATTTGAATTGAACTTTCCAAATCCCCTCTTTGTTCAGCCAGGACTGCTGCTGGGCCAAACTCACTGATTTGGTGGCGTGAATCTTTTTTGTTCATACAGTGAGAGCAAAACCGCTTTAGAAAAACAAGTTTGCCTTATTAAAAGGAGCAGTTTCCTCTATCGTCTTACAAATAAACACTTATTCTTTATTCTCTTAGTGACAGGAGAACACTGTCCACTAAAGCACTTCTGGCACGGCTGGGAAGGGTCGGACCTACTGTCACAGCAGCTCTTGCAGCAGAAGCCAGGGACCTTGCCAAGTCTGTCCGAGCCATTTTGGAAGTAGACTGTGAGTGAGTGTGTCCATCTCTGTGTGCTTTGAAATCTGGTATCAGTTCATCAGCCAGCAAGATGGATAATTTCATTTAAAATTGGATGTGAACTGGCAGAATAAATCATTCCTTAGTACAGAAGGACAGAGCAGGTTCAGTGTCAGCTCAGGATGCATCTTCATCAAACTACAATTAGGATATAAAGTTACTCCAGTGTACATTTCATCATGGGAAAACCTAAAGCACAAAATTAATGCCAAAATGAGGAATATGAAGATTACCAGAATCATGTAAAACTAGCAGAATTTAGTTACTTTAATGCTCTGTTTTTCATACTGGAATATGTGCAAAATGTTATTCTGCTGGATTTACATGAACACATATCAAAGTGTTTTAATGAAGATGTTGTTGCTGTAGGGAGTGAATGTAGGCAGCAGTTCCATTTGGAGATACCCATATATGTCCTCAGGTCATGAACAGAAATCTGATCCCATTGGTGAAAATGATGGTAATTCATGAGAGTTACTGTAATAAACTGCATCAGTTGAAAATTTAAGAAACAACTCTGACTTACCATAGAATTCCTGGTTCAGGTCATTGTAAGAATTGTGTGTTTTGATGCTATTTGCCTATAATTGAGCAGACATGTCAGTTCTTATCCAGCTTAAATGGATTGACTTACGAAAATGGAACAGAAATTATGCATTACAGGAGATTTTGGAAAGGTGGTTAATTATGGTTGCCCATAATTATTGTATCAAAGATTGGAATGGCTTAGACTGTTTAGGAATTAATTTAGAAAGAGACTGAAAAAATGTTTGTTGAGAAAAATAGTTTTTTTGATGTTATTTATGAAGCATTTCTTTATTACTCACTCTGTGGCAAAGAAAGCAAAATAAGAAGATAAAATTTGTTCAGAAGTGTCCAGAATATTAGAGTTAGAGTGACCTGTGGAGTGAAAAGAATAATAGTGACCAGGAGAGGGGATAATTGGTTTTCCACCAGTGACAATGATAGTTCTGTCACACTGAATTGGTTTTATTACACTACACAGGAAATTATGCAAAGAAAACTTTGGGTTCTAAATGAAGGTTAATTCTAACACGTGGTTATGTCAAACATAATATGTAAAATACATGCTAGAAAGCTCTGGAGCTACAGCAGGGATCCATTTTATGAACCTGAGAATTAAAAATAGGTCTGTAGAGAAGGATTTAAAGATTGAACGTCATCTTTCTGAGTTCATTCTGATTTGGAGAGCATTACAGATAGATTTGGGCTCTGACAAGCTTGGGTATGAGATTAAAGCTTTAAACCTCACTTGCTTTCTCCCTCTTCCTCCAAAAAAAATGTAGTTAAGGCAAAGGAACTATCTAATAGCATTCTGTCTGCAGTGTTCTCTGCCAGCTTCTCACTAAATGTTTTCCATGTGATCTGAAGTTTTCTGGCAGATGGGCTGTCATAGAAAGGGAGCACTTGTGTATGTGGCATTTCATAAATACCATACATCAAAGAGAAAAGTGTAGTAGAGAGCACAGTGCAGACTGAAGGGTTTCCTTTTTCCAGGAAGGTGTCCACAACATAATGATACGTTATTGAATTCTTAGAGGGAGAACTGAAGTTCATATTTTTGAGGTTGCTCAGTGGCTCAGAATGGCTGTCTGGGCAGCCTCTGTGATACCTTTTACCTTCTAAATAGAACTTTTCTTTCACTCTTTGCTTCATTCTTGTAAATACAAAATAAAGGAGCCCCTGCCAGAATTCCTTTTTGATTCATTTACAATACATGTGAAACAAAGTCTGGCTGCCAAGACAAGGCTGTACAGTGTTTTTCCAACAGAATATTGATTCCTTTGTAAAAAATCTTCCTTGGCAACCAGGTCAAAATGACATATTTATGAATTATCCGCACAAACTATCCCCTTCCTCTGTAATAGCCTGACATCTTGCCTGAGGGAAGAGGCTTGAAGAAGTTCAGTGTATTCCTGAAAATCTTCAAGTACACACTGCCTTGTGATACTGCTGCAGATCAGCTTTCAGCTCTGCAGGCTGAGTGACAGCTCTGTGAAGGCACTTTGGTGATTCTTCAAGTGAAGACTCTGAAAAAAACCAACAGCTTGTTTTCCAGGGCTTACCACTTCAGGATCCTCCAGATCCCAAAATGCAAATAATGAAGTAATAAACAGAATAATCAAGCTCGTCCCTTGAAAGAGCCATTCTTCATCTTCTTTAAAGACTGTAAGCTATTTTCAGAAACCAAGCCTTGAGAGGCCATTCTGCTTTACAGAATGTGAGCATCTCCTGAAGACTTGAAATTACTTTCATCATACAGAGGATAATAATGCCTCAGTGAAGAACTGCAACATTTAAAAGTAGTTGCTGCCTGCACTTAGTGACCATATGGTGCAAATCATGCTAAAAAGAATAGAGGTAGCCTTTTCTTCTTTTCTGTTACAGATTTAGAGAAGGAATACACTGGGTGCTGGTAATGACCAAACTCTGATTAACCCTGGAACATACTTATCTCCTCGTCAAAGAGCAGGCAATCAGCATTTTGAAATGGGTACTCGTATAACACAGCTTTCAAGTATTTTGGCTGCTGATTTCCTCCCTCTGCCTCTGAAACTTCTGACCAAAAATACAGTCTTGCTGCCGTTGACATGATCCCAACCATCCATATCCAGGAAGTGCTCTGAAGCCAGGTTCTTCACTCAGTGGGAACTCAAGCAGTGAATCTTGAGCTATATTATCCCCTCACATTCCTTTAATTTGCTCAGCCTGGGATCTGACACAAGGCAGTCATGCTGAAGCTCACTCAAATGATCTCCAGATTAAAACAGATGCTGAAACTCCTGCTTAACTTACTCCTATTGGGCTTGCCAGTCACTATGCATTTGATTTTGAAGATCCTACAGGCAGAAGTTTAGTTTCCTGGATTTTAGATTTCTTTTCCTTGAATGCTGACTTGATAGAAGAGAGTGGAAGCTGCTGCTGCTCAGCATCCATTAGTGCTTGTTCTCTTGATGGTTAAATTGCTTTTGGTTTTTGGGCAATGCCTTACATCTTTGACATTAAAAGCTGAAATATTGGATCTATCCATCTCTTCAGTTTAGGGATTTTTCAACTACATTGTGTTCAAATGCCAAAACCATTCCGTAGTCAGGAAGGTGTCAGTTATCCCTTCCCATTCTTTTGACAGTGTGGGTAGAACTAAGCTATAAAGTAGAGTAGCAAGGCTTGACAAATGACAATTTTGCTATTTTGAGAAGATCCAATATTATTAAGCATTCATATTTATTTTGCTTGTTGCAGGCCTGGTGTGTTTGTTTATTACAACAGAATAAATGTTATATACATTTTTTACTATCTTGTTCTTGAATCTTGTATTTCATGAAGACAGCAGTGCTGTAACTTTGTGCAGCTAATTGGCTGTAGTTCATCAGCCAGAACATGGGCTGTTCCCCCTCCCCTTTTCACCTTATGCCTGTTCATCAAAATCCAGCTGTAACTGTGGCATGGACAGGCATGTCCTGGTTAACTTTGCTTGGTTTGGCTCCTGATACTGAGGATGCTGTATCTTCCTGTATTTTTAGTATTAGACAAAATTATTTCCTGCAAGGTCCAGTTTGTGGGGAGGAGTATGCATTGAGGGAATACTTCTGACATTGTTGCAGCTGATGAACTAGAACTGTACCTTTCCTTCCTCACTGGAAGAGCTGCTTGGAAGGAGCGGCATAATGATATCTAAAAAGATAACTCTGTGTATTCATTGTTCTGGCAAGGCCATCAATATTTCAGTGAATTACTGAAATCAGAAATAGCAGAGACCTGATAAATTACACAGAGTATATCCTGAACACAGCTGTACAGCTCCCTTCTTAATAGTTTTTTGCTAGCAAAAGAATTAATATCAGTGCTGTGTGCTTTAAAGGTAAAAAGCTTATGTTTGTCAGCTAAGCATTAGCTGAGACAGTACTTCTACTAGAAAATATTAATTTGGTGAAATTAATATGTATTATTCCTTTGAAACTTTTATCAACAACAAAAGAGGGGAGTATTCCCAAAAGAGAATTTATCACCTGTTTTATTCAAAGAAAAATTTCACAGTTTTGCTAGTCCCTAAAGGGTGATTTTTTTCCCTCCAAACAAAAATACTTAGTATTTTTGAAGATAGTTTCATTTTTGTCAAAAGTAATAATATTAAGTTAATCAGTTTTTTGCTGTTGAATCTTATTTGAGTTTACATTTAAAAAAAAAATATATATATGTCAGAATTATGTTAATATTGAGATATGGCCTGATAATCTGTAGCTTCTACTTGCAATTGTAAAATTTACAATTTACAATTACAAAAGTAACTGTAAAATCGTGCTGAATTTTGAGGTCCTGGGGACAGCTATCTTTTGGCAGAGAATATTGTCACTTTTCCTCCTGGAATAAATACCAAGTGCTGCCAGCTCCTCAGAAGCAATGCTCCAAAATCCTTTGTTCCTTACACCAGGAGATGGGAGTGCCTGTGGCATTGTCTTTGTGGCCTCCGCAGCTCTAAAGACACCGTGTGACACACGAGCTCTTCCCTCTGCAGCTGCAGAATCTCCCAGTGATGCTTGAAGGATTTTTTGCTTTTTCTCCTAAATACTTTTTACACAGTTCCCTGTACCCAGAAGTATCANCCTGGAACTGGGAATTCAGTCCCTTGTTTGTTCAGTCAGAGCAGGGCAGGAGCTTGGGGCTGCTCTGAGCACTGCCCTTGGCTCAGGCTCTGCTCCATGAGGCTTCTGCTCCATGGTAAAACTCCCTGGGAGCTGGGATCAGTGGTCTCCCAGCTCAGCCTGTGCTCTCAGCCACGTGCGGGGAGCCAGGGACCCTGTGCAGAAACAGCAGCTGCTGCTGCACAGACTGGTCCGTCCAAAACTCACCCAGGAACTTTAATACTGTTTTTATTAAATTGCAGAGTGCCCACATTTCTTTTCTGATCTGAAATCTTCGCTGGTGCAACACAGGAATAAAGTTTGGGAATTGAAATAAAACTTGGAAGTTTTCCTTTTACATCTTCAGTGATGTAAACTCAGAATAACCCCTGACTTAATTTTAATTTTTCCGGTACACAACATCAAATGTACATAAGATGAAAAGCGGATCTGTTTCACACTGTATTACAGACCTTGTTAAATTTTTGCCTTATTTTGGAAATGGGAATGTTTCATTAAAAAATGGATAGCTTTTCTGCAATTCTTAGGTACATTGCAAATAAAATCACAGTGAGAAATCTGAAGGTGAACAACTTACATACTTAGAAAAATTAAAATTCAGAGAAAATAGTTTCTGTAATCCTCAGGAAAAAAAATCCAATCATATTTAATATAATTTCACAAGCATGCAGTTGAGAATTTGAAGTTTTTTCTACAGAACTACTTACTTACAGCAAGACTTTTAATTTTCTGGAAATGATTTAAATTTCCAATTTTGCCTGCATGGTAAATAAGAATGAAGGGTTGTAATTCTGACAGCATTCATAGAACTGTAATTTCAAAAGGAAAATCTGTCCAAGAATTTGAATATGTTTCATTGCAACAGAAAAGAAATGTTCCACTTAAGAAATGTAATACTGTACAGTATTGAAAATAATTCTGATATAAATGAAATAAAAATGAGTGTGCATACAAATTAATTTGAAAAGGGAGCACTAGACCTGTGAGACAAGTCCATTCTCTCTCCAGTGTGTAAAGCTGATACAAACTGCTTGATGAACATGATTCCTACACCTTGATTAAAATTATTACCCCAATTTTTAAAAGGAATTTGAGTCGTGAAGCAGCTGACTTGCTGAATCTAATATTTATGGTTTTTTCTGATTAAGTGTCTTATTGATAGAAAATCCTGAAAGCAGCTTTTTTTTCGTTCCTGGACAGTAACCTACAATTACTAAAATTTGTTATTACACTGGAGATGCTATTCCCCAGCAGTCTTGGGTAACTGTCAGGTTTATCATTAGTGACTTGTAGAATTTCTTTGCTTCTGGTTTATCATTACTGTGTGTGATGTTTATGCAGTGACTTTTCATTGAGCAAAAATGCCTGGCCTATGGAAGTTTCAGGGAGCACCTTGGCACTGTCTGACCTGGAGATCTTCATTAGGGAAGTGAGTGACTGATGGGGAAGCACAGGCTGGAGCACAGGCACAGCCAGAGGCTCCCTTACAGTTTTCTGAGAGCATTTTACTGGCTTGAGTTTCTTGCCTTTTTAATCATAATTGCTGCAGGTCAGTACAGTAGGGTCTGATGCAACGTTTCAGTGCTGGATCCACATTAATTTTTTAATGCATGGTGATCCACATAATTCTAGGTAATCTAAACTTACAGCTGTAGTTCTCAGGCTGTGCTTGGTCATCAGCCACTGAACTGCAAAAGTCTCACGGCTGATTTACAGCTTGTCTGCAGAATCCGGAGTCTTTTATATTCTTTTCAATTGTAAGATTTATTATGATAATCTGGTGGGTGATGTTGGGTGGTGATCCCTGACTCAAAAAAAAAAAAAAAAAGTGAGGCTGCTAAGCTGTAGCATCCTCACTGATGAAATAGTAATATTGAAGTGCTTATTGTACTTAAAAGAGTGCCTATAATGTTCCAGAAAAAAGTTATGACAGTGCAGCCAAGTCAAGGCTGAATAACAAAAAAAAAAAAAGAGAAAACAAGACCAAAAAATCTCTTCTGCTGTTTCACCTTTGGCTATGTTTTGTTTGGTTTTAGTGTTAATATTGGGGTGTGAGTACAGGTGCTGTCTGACAAGCATTAAAAACGTTCCCTAAACCCTGTTTCTGTGGCCAGGATTGCCTTGGGTTTACAAGAAATGCTTCAAAGGAAACAAGAGAGGAGTTTTTTTGTGCATAATACAATTGAAATGTATCACTTCTGTGAACACAAGGCATAAAAATATCTTGCAAATTGGAAGCAGGAGAAATGTCTGCATGTAATGTAAATTACACAGAAGTGTAGAAAAGTAGCATTTGGTAGTTTGCCACCAAGGCATCAGAAAAGATTGAGCTGGGAAGGACCTCCAGCAATTAGACAGTGCATCCATGTGCCTCCAGCAACACTAATTATTATTAACTCAAACAGGTATTTGTCTAGCATATCCCACTGCCTCTGTGGGCTAACTATTGCTATCCTTAATTATCTCTGCCACTAGAAAACTTTTCCTTTGGCTTAAATCCTCCTCACTGTGGTTAAAGCCTGTTACTACTTGTGTAGACCCCTGCAGTTATTGAGAACACCCACTACTTCCCCTTAGTGGCAGCTTTTACCATATTTGAAGACCATGTAGCATCTCCACCCTGTTTGCTGTTCCCCCAAATAAATGACACCAGTTCACTGAATTTTTCCCTACACCACATCTCTCCTGGCCACTTCCTTACCTTTGTATTCCTCTGACTTCTCTCCAGTTCATGAGTTCTGTACTTGAGAGCTTCCTGTGGGAGACAAAAATGGAATGAGCTTGTTTGCTTTAATAGGGACTCACACCAGGTCCCAAATGGTGTTTCCTTTTCCCAGGAGTGCCATGGTAGAGGTTTGTGTGAAGTTGGGGCTGTCTTCTACTCCCAGAACCAAAGGCATTTGGGTGTGCCCACTTCCTTCTGAGCAGCTGGTTATCCACACCTTGAATACAGCACTTTGCTGTTGTCTTTGTTCAGCTGCACCCCATTTATTTCAGGTATTTGTTCCAGTTAGTCAAGCCCTTACAAAATTCTGATCTTGTTTTTCAGTGGCATTTCAAAGAAAGGTCCTTTTACCAATGGGTTTAAATCCTGAATTATCCTCAAACTCCCCTTCCTTGGACTAAACCCATGTTTCATTGAGCATGAGAGAGAAATGGCATTGTTTTCACCTACCTGGTCTTACTTGTGGGTGTTGTTACAAGGCCCAGGAACTAAACCCTGCTTGTTTAATTTGGTGTGTGAGAATCAGAACATTACAGTACTTATGGACAAGCAGAGAAGCCAGATAAAACCTGACACTAATAAGGACAGAATAATTTTAGACCCTGATCAAATCAGAAATTACATTTAAATATCAGTTATGAACAAGTTGCATGCTGATTTATTGGTGATTGAATATGCATGTTAATCCCCATGTTTCACAGCAAGGAAAAACACAATTCAGTGTCTAAAGCTTGTATTTCAAGACGGTTCTTTAATGTGACCTAGATTTCAGAACTCTGTTGTTGCTGCTAGAAAAGCAAATTATGCTCTCTCCATTCACTTACCTTTAATGAGAAAAGATGAGTCAGCTTTTGAATAGGCACTGCCTGTCCTGACTTTCAAATCAAAACATTTTAATAATGAAAAACAAGTGATATAATAATATCTTAAAATACAGATGAGCTAACAAGATTAGTGCAGTCTCATTAGGATAATTTCCAGCATCTCTGAAAAAAAACTTCATTAAAGGTCTGCAGACTTGTTTAGTTCAGACTGTGACCCCCTCTATGAAAAAATTAGTTGACTTTGTGCCTCTTCCCATACAAGTTGTATTTGCTCTTGGTAACTATGGAGACTGAAGTCAAAGCTCTCCAGATTCAACAATTTTACTGGATGGTAAATACTTCCTAAATTGTCTCTCTATTAATTTCTGTTGACATAATACTTAGAATTTTGGTATATTAATCATTCATTATAGCATAGTGTTTTGACATTAGGGAGGAAACAAACTTTGAAATTCTGTGGCACGGAGATGCAAATTGTTCCTAAGTCAGAGAAAATACACAGGGGAGGCAGGAGTTAGTCTGGGCCCCGAATCAGTGTCTGGAAGCCAGAAAATACCCTGGTGAGACAGGAATTTATCCTTGAGACGTCAATCCTAGATCCAAGTCTGACATCTTTTCTGACTGGCAGGGACAGATCAGATTTAGTCAGCTGCTTGTGGGGAGAGGTGGATACCCCAGTGTCCCACTGTGGCTCTGGGTGTCAGGGAGCCCCTGTGTCACCATTTTAGGTGACCAAAACCACAGTGACCATTGCAGTGGAGCTGATCCAGAGCAGTGTGTGTGCTTTTGGCAGGCAGTGCTGAGTTCATTTGCTGTGAGCATCCTGAGAGATGTGGATTCCTGCTGACAGGGGAAGGGGGATGAGCAGCCCTTTGTTGGGAATGTGTGCTGAAGCTCTCAGGGCTCATCTTGTCTCAGAGGATTTAATTCACAAATCCTGCAGTTGTCACATTTTTTCACTTCTCCTCAGTAGGTAGGAGTGAGAAGCTGAGGGCCAGCAGAGTTCCTTAGACATATGTGGTGCACAAGTGTGTTAATTTAAATGGAAAGAAGTACAAGGGAAGTTGATTGCCAAGAATGAGAGAGGAAGCTTTTTTAAAAGTGTGTTTTAAGGAGCATTTGCCAGAGGAAAACATAATACTTGGTGCTTATATAGGAGACCCAAAGGAGGTACAAAATGTATGTATAGCTCACACTAGATGTGTTACCTCATGGCATGAGGCATATGGATCATTAACTGGCAGTTAGGGAGGAGGTTTTTTGCCTTGCATTAGTGATTGCTGTGGGTATTGTGTTTGGGAACAGAAATTTTCCTTTACCTGTAAATTTTATCTTTACAGTTCAGGTAAAGTTCAGTATGCTAACTGTGATTTTTTTTCCCTCTTCAGATTTATAACAAAAAAGGAAATCTCTCTTAGATTATAAGAACTTTGAACATTATTTCTAAAATATTTACAATTATTTCTAAACCCCCTTCTTTTACCTATGTGTAGCTACAGGCTTTTTTGTATTAGGCTAAAAGGATGGCTTGAGTAGATTCTTACAATTCTTCTTCGAAGGAAAAAATATGACTTTGGTCAATCCTTGCTGTGAGATGAGCTGAGCAGAGAGTGGTTCTGTCTCTCATTTGTAGGTGGTTCGTGCCAGCCCCTTCTGCAGTTTAATTTCATCATCAGTGCAAAAAAAGTGAGATATTACTTAGCAAGAAGGGCATATCATGTAATACTATTGCTTTTTAAATCTCAGACAATTTCTGCTCAATTCTAATTTTAGGCAGTCATTTTAATTTGTTACCAGTGAATGCTTTCTAATTAAACTTGAGTTTAATGATCACATGCGTCAGTGAGCAATGGGAGCTGACAGTGATGGAAGTGGGTGGATGGCACAATAGACACTGACAAGAAAAGTTGATCCAGTGAGGAAAGAAGATGGATGAATTACGGAACAGAGGAATCAGGGGAGCAAGAAAGGAGGGAAACTGGGGAAAAAGAAATGATTTCATGGGCCATACAGTGAGGTACTCCAGGCTAGTCCTCGCTACCTGGTCCTGCTGGTGAATGCCCTGTGTGCAGAGCCTTGTATTTCTGGAATAAGAATGGGTTATTCCAGGTTCTTTTTGATCAGCTGAAAGTGGCTTGTACCAATTCAGAACAAGAATGTCCCCCAGAGAGTACTTACTTCCATGAATTCAACTTTTTTTAGCCAGCATGGCATTGGTGTAAAATTCCCCAGTGATGGACTGTTTCTCTAATTTAGGAATTAATAATGTGTTTCCTGTCTTCTCTTCAGCAGTTCGAGATTCATAGATATAAACAAAATTGATTTCAATTTAATTTATGCAAATATTCCTCAAAAATGACATTGTAACCTGTAGTGTGTTCAGTCAGCAGCGGAGGCAATAATTCATTCTTGTCTCATCCCAAGTGGACACTGTCCTGTTAACAGTCAGTAGTGGGAAACTGCAAAAAAAACCCCTGCAATTAATTCATAGAAAGGAATATTTTTTTTAAAAAAACTGGAAGGGACCAAGAAAAATGTATTGGGGAAGATTCTTTTACCATTTTTCAGCCTTAGCGGGGAGCACTACCAGCTCTGTGATCCTTGGGTACTGCATTTCTCTCACTGTGTCACTAATTGAGACTTGGCTATAGAAGCCTTTAACACTAAAATAAAACATCTTTAACTTGGCAAACTAAACTGATGAGAGCCACTGGAGGACAAGGAACACTGGTATGATTTCTTTGCAGCCTTTTCTGTGAAAGAGGTGGATTTCTGCATTCTGCAGTTCTCTGATTTTTTCAGTATCACCTTATCAACAGATTCTTGACCACAATATGCCAAATAATTTGGAGGGGTTGGTCACTGCATCCTGTTGTATTTTCACTGGACAGCCAGTGGCATTTTAGAAAGAAACAGTGTAGGTGAAAAATGTAAAAATCAGTGTCAGGTAATCAGTATGTTAAATGCAATTTTTTAAAGGAAATAATAAGAGCCAGTAGATTATGCAAAATCCAGTGTTTGGTCAGAAGGAGCTGGTCTGAAACCCCTCTCTATCTCTCACCTCTGAGGGTTTATGCTCTCCTGAGCTAATGCCTAAACAAATGTATGGCACCCCAGACTGATATGTGATAATACTGAGGGACAAGCTGCTTCATGGCATCTTGGCCTCCTCAGAATCTGTTTTTGAACATCTGACTATCAAATGTGTGATATAGAAAGACTGTGGAAGCCAATTGATTAGAAACACATTGAAATAAGCTTGGTTTTTTTGATACAAGTTGTTAAAGAATCACTTTTTTCCAAGAGGTGTTTTATTTTATATTATTTTTGACTACTACCAAACTCCCTCACAGATTAAAATGAGCATCAGTTCCACTGTTTGCTTCTCATCTTGTTAACATTCCAAATTGCTTGGAACCTGCAGCACCTAAGAGTTATGTGAAAGTAGAGAATTAGTCTTTATCTGAAAAATATGTACTTTGTGCATTTTTTTCTGTTGTATTTCCAATATTCAGCTTCTGAAAAGGTACAATTTTAAAGGTAGTGCTTTATCCTCCTTAAAGACACATAGCAGGAACCTCAGGTAGCTCTCACTGATTTCTGAAGAACTTTACACTGACCAGAGTTTGTTCTGACTTTGGATTTCCTTCCTGGTTAGGTAGGAGAGGAAAATGTCTGTACTGATGTCTGACCACATGTGCTGTTTGAGGTCATTCTTACTTCCTTAAATTTTAGTCAGCTGACTGGTCATTGTTCATAAATTGCAATTGCTCTTGTATTCAAACTGTTTCTAATTAACTGTACGAAGCTTTTAATAGACAATTAAAATAGAAGAAAGACATTTGTAACAATTTGTAATTTCAGAACCACCAAAAAGATCTAAAAGTTGTTCATATAATCCTTCAGCATGAAACACAAACTATTTAATAACTCCTCCTAAATTGTAAGTTGTAATTGTTTTAATCCAAGATTAATGAGTTTGCCAACATAGATGGGTCAATATGTTATGATTAATAAGCAGTGGGAAAACACAAGCTCATCTTTCACCGTGCCCTGAATGTCCAAAGTAAGACAAATATTGTTCCTGAAGCCTGGTTTCTAGGAACAGACTGAAGGGAGACAAGCCAATCTGCCAGCCTTAGTCCAAATCAGAAGTTTCAGTTGCTACTATTTCCCAGATGTCTCCACTAGAAGACTGCTGAGTCCATCTTTGTTTTATTAAGTGACCAACAACAAAAGAAACAAACAATTTCTTTAAAATGGAATTTGATATGTGGAATAAAGGAATGGAATGTCCCCTCAGCAGAGTATTATTTATGAAAAAAAACATATTTGGTTTTGGGAAGAGCACTTGAAATGATCTAAAGTGACACACAAGTAAATGCCAGAAGTGCATATTCACTTCTGAAAGCTGTTTCCCTGAACCTGAGTGTTGATAATTTAATTCACAAAAAAAAAAAAAAAAGCAGCAAAATACAGCTTACATTATTGATAGCCTCAGAAAATGAAAGGCCATTTTATGCCTGCACCCCACTGAACACTCTGGACAAACAAGGGTGGATATTTCTCCACAGATTTTTGCTTTAGCTGTGTCAAATTACATAAGTCACAGAGGAGTTCCTCTGCTGGTCTCAGACTATGATTCCTCTGGTGTCATCTCTGGGATATTCCCGTATTCAGTAGCACTCAGGAGTCCAAAATCAGGCAACTTGGAACCAAGAAATCTGACCTTCAGCTTTCCATCCTTTTTGCATTGCTTAAATAGCTCAGAGGAGAAGAGCCGAAGACATTTGGGGTCTTAACTGATGCTTTTTCCTTTATTATTGATTCACATGGGGAAGGTTTAAATGTTGATAAGAGCTGAAATTGATGGCTGTTGTAAAGAGATCAGAATTCAAAACCACATTTATCAAGTGACAGAGAAAACTGGTTTTAGTGTCTTTTAGCAAATCTTCTGTATCAGAAACCCTTTGAGCAGGTAATTCCTGTTTCTTAAAAAAACCTCATCATTTTTGAGACTCGGATATTAAATACAAATACATTACCAGGAGATAAATAAAGGGTATGAGCTGGCCCATACTCCAGCATGTAAAAAAGTTATGTACAACTGGAAAAGTCATAAAAGGATGTGTAACAAAAGCATCCTTATTTCTGTTGTTGATCAAAGAATGGTTCATTGTGAAGCAGAATGTGTGTGCCTTTAGCATTCCAAATAGATACTACATCCCTTAAATTTGAGATTAATTCCAGATACAGACTGTTTACCCGTAACAGGAAGGGAATTGCAGCCAGAGACCCTTTTAGTGGCGAATAACAGAGGTGTGAACAGTGCTGGAAATGAGTTTGTGTTGCACAAAAGAGCGCTTAGGGTGAGATTAGCACCTCTCCTTGGCAGCTGTCCCTGAGCACTCCTTCCAGATCCATCAGAGATGTTTGGTGCCTGCTTGGAATGGAAGGAGGGTTTTAAACTCTGGCCTCAAGGCCAAAAGAAAGCACTTTAGGATGTACTTATCGTGAAGCATCTAAATAGGCCAAATCTAGATAGACTCCTAGTGCACAGTGCATTTTTTCTGAGGAATTCTTACTATAGGCTCTAAATCTCTCATTTCCTTTGAGTAATTTTGTCAAAAAATAAGCAAAATAGAGTGGTTTTGGACTGCAGTATTTTGATGTCAGGACTGCAGTTTTGAGTCAGCTGAATATTCTGCTGTGGTATCTGCTTTACTGCGTTCATCTGCTGATCTCCACGTATCTTTTGCTTTAATCATTTTTAACTAGATTATTTAGGGGGAAAAAAAACCACCCCACTCCATTACTGCAGTTTCTAGGTTTGATACCTGCCCAAGAAAATGAGGCTTTTCCCCTAATACTTGTGTTTGCCCCTTTTTCCTTTCAAGACATGCGGGATGATGCCACGTGCAGTGTTTTTAAGGGAGAACACACACATTCTCTCTTGGGATCTGCAGGCAAAGCCTTCCCTGTCTGTCACTTCCTACAGGTTTATAATTCGGGCTGATGCTCATCCCGTCTTTTCTGGGACCCACGGTGTCAGTGCTGGTGCAGTTTTTGTCCTGTTAAGCCAAGGAGGTGATAAAGATCCGTGAGCTCCACACTTTCCAGGGATCAGGAAGGTTCTGTTTGCCCGAGGGCTTCATTTCCTCTCAGCTTTAAATAACTTGGAGCAGTGGTTATCCATCCCAGCAGGCATCTCAGGGAAGGAGGAGCAGTCCCCAGGGACCCTGATGGCTGCAGCCAGTGCTGGGGCACAAACAGCAGCAACTGCTTCCTTGGCTGTGCTTTTCACAGGGAATTACAGACGTTTCTTTGGCATTAACCCTAATTAAATGCTCAGAACAAAATGCTGGCAGGTTATTGTGTGTTTTGACTAAAGCTCTCTCAGGAGGCTGCTCTTCCTTTTGCATGCACAATTGCTTTTGCAGTTTTACCTTTTCTTTACCTTGCAGAAGGTAAATAGTCACAAGTGTTTGAAGAGCAAGAAGCCCTGTATTTTCTGCTGAAATGAACTAGTTTTTAAATACTGTAAATCTGTAATTTCTTAAGATGATCTATGCAGACAACTGCAGCCAAATATATTATTTATGAAGATTCATCAAAGAGACTGTAGCGGTTCACACAAGAAATTATAAATATGCAGGAAATCTGAGATTGCTGGAGTTTATGTAGGCTAAATCCTGTGTATTTCAGACTGTTTTTCAGACTTTTTCAGCTCATTTACCTCCCATTTACTCCAGGTGAGAGCTTAGCAGCTTTTCAAAACAAGTCCTGGGACAGGCAACAAATTTGACCCTGGAGGGTGTGAAAAAATGAAGCAGGAGGAGGTAGATCAACTTATGAATGATTCATGGAGACAGCAAGCTTGGAGGAAGTGGATATGATGTCTGGGGAAATGTGATGCAAAACATGAGAGCTTTCTAGCTACCGGGGGAAATACAAGAAACAGAAATACAAGTCTGAAAGGGAAGGAAAGTGATAAAGGGAACAGCACTGAAAAACCAGTGGAGCACAAGTAAAAAATGTGGAAAATAAAAGCATTAAAAAGCTTACAGATGTAGGTGGAGGCATATAAAGAATGTCGGGTATACAATCTAATGTATACAAAGTCAAAAAGGCAAATAAAGCACTGGAGATATCTCCAGAGTTTCATTTCTAGGTGACAAATGTGTTCAGTGTTTTTGAAAAGCAGAGTCTTCAGCAGGTAAGGGAAGAATACAGAGCATAGTTACTGCTACCTATGAATGGTTCTTCATTTAGAAGAGGAAAAAAAGGTCATAATTTTAATCAAATCACCAGTGGAAAAGGTGTAATTATCAGTGAAAAATGAAACAGGTGATGTAGGGGATCCATGTGAGCACAGAGCAGATGCTGGGCTTTTACTCATAATTGAGCAAATCCAATATCATTTATTTGGACATGCATGTTTTGTGCAGGAAAAAGGAAAGGCCAGGGCAGATGGAAACAATTGAGGGATGAATCCCAGTGCCATTTAAATAATCAGAAAATATCCATGCTGAATAAAGGTCCCATCTTTCATGGGAGAGGAAGGAAGAACCACTGAGCATCTCTAGCATATTTATAGCTTAAAACATCCTTTTCTTCCTCTCTTCATAATGGAGTCAGAGCCTGAGAACTGCTATGCAGCAGCTACCTTGTGTTTAAAGGGAAGTAGCTGTGGATTATTCTCTTTGAAAGGTAGTGGGTGGTGTGTTTTGAGGAACAGATTGTATAGATCTGTTCTAAACTGAAAATGGGAAGAAGCCTGAGATAAGTGACTAATGGGGGTAAAAGTGATAGGAAAAAAAAATCAGTCTAATAGCTTTTTCTTTTTCAAGCTGTACTGACTGATCTTGGTGCTGTTCTAGTTCCCAATTCTCCAATTCCCTTCCTGAGTTCTGGAGCTTTGGTTGCTTGTTGCTCCTCACTTGGTGCCTACAGGTATAATTCCTTCTCAGGAGGTTGGTGCCAGCACCAGTGTGCCCAGTCCTGACATGGTGGCTGTCATAGTTATCCCTCTCCAGAGGTTTAACAAGACCACACTAGAGACAAAGGTGTGACAACAGAAGAAAATCAGCCTTTTAAAAAAGAGATCTAAAGAAATAAACATGTGCA
Source organism: Drymodes brunneopygia (assembly GCA_013400955.1). Classification (NCBI taxonomy): domain Eukaryota; kingdom Metazoa; phylum Chordata; class Aves; order Passeriformes; family Petroicidae; genus Drymodes; species Drymodes brunneopygia. The sequence goes on from VZTZ01035211.1 coordinate 156,772, forward strand.
CTTAGGGCAGTCCTTGGGAGGAGGAGGTTTCAAAGCTCAGATGGTGCATGCAGTCCAGCACATTTTCCAAATAAAAGTTTTAAATCAAAAGCAGGCTCACAGATGGTTCTAATGAGCTGCTCTTTGAGATACACTGGGACTTGAACAAAAATAGTTTAACTCATAAGACACTAACATTTCAAGATGAGTTTCAGGGGAAAAACTTCAAGAACAATTTTTTTTTGCATATTTAAATTTAATATATATTTCTAGTCTCAAAAAACCACAGTTTTTCAGGACGTTGCACTTGCCATTATGTACTTTCCAGTACAGTATCACAAAAGCAGGAGCATTTTTACACAGTGACTGATGCTTCTTTCTCCAGCACTTTTCAAACTGCACAAAGAGTTAGTTTGGAACAAATAGTTATTAAAAAGATAAAGATTTGCTAGGAAAATTTAATTTTTGAAGGAATATAGAATAGTACCCTACTAAAAGTATTACTCATCATTGTAGTACTAGAAGTGTCATCAAATGATACTTATCAAAAAGTATCTAGTAGTAAATGTATCATCAAATCATCAGAGCTAGTAGCTTTGTAGCACAGCAAGTATTTGTTAAATTGTATTGTTTATATTATTATCTGTTACAAAAGTAGGAATTGATTTATAATCTTTCTATGACATTGTTTGAAATGACAGCATTGTAACTTACACTATCTCAAATCTATGACATTGTTTGAAATGACAGCATTGTAACTTACACTATCTCAAAATTATGTTCTCCCTGTGACTTAACCTTCAAGAGACTTCTAATTTCTTTTATCTCCTCTTAGGTCTGCCTTATGGATGGGAAGAAGCTTATACAGCTGATGGAATCAAATATTTTATCAAGTGAGTAGTTCTGGGGAAAACAGGTCAGAGTTGAAACAGAAGCACATGAAACTAAACATTTTCCATCCTTGAATTAATGGGAGAAATTATTGCATATTGAGCTGTATGCTGTTGTTTTTTCTAGAATATAGTGAAGATTAATTTATATAATAGGGGTTTTTTTATTAGTCCTCTAAAAGATTGAAGGAAATAGTGAAAAATACAATTCACCTCCATTCCATATATATCATGATCTAGTTAATAGTAAGTTATTCTGGCTGCTGAAATTTCCATATTGATTAATTCTTATAGGTGCCAGAAACACAGGGGTTTGCAGGTGGATTTCTGCAGTCTCCTAAAAGAGAGGAAGGGCAGCAAATAAATTACTTTAATCCCAAACTCTTCCAAAAGTCACGTAAATAACACTGAAGTTGATGCATTAACTGGCCAAGAAAAGCAGGGCTGCTTTTTTTTTTTCCTTTTTTTTTTAAGCACACTGCTCAGTTGTCCTTGCCTCACCCCGTGCTGCCTTGAGTGAGATGTATTAAAGCAGACATGGATTTTTCTGCAGAGGTTTCCAAACACACTGTATATGATCCCACATTCCAGCTCTAATCAAAGGATGCCTTTTATTTTCAGTCAGATGTAGGTTACTACATGAGATTTATACAAAAAAAAAAAAAAGTAGAAAAATAGCTTAGGAAATGAAAGTTAATTAAAAGCCAATTTCATAGCAATGGAAATAAATACAAGAGCAACTATTAAAATAGAGCAGTGTTCCCTTGGGCTCTCTGTTCATACAGGGAGCTGTGATAGGGCAGTTGGGGAGTTCAGGTGGATGCTGGACTCTTTCTGGGTGATACTCTGGGTTTGTACCTGTGGGACTGGAAGCTGAGCTTGAAGATGGTATTATCAATAATAGCAAATAAAATTCAGAACCAGAGCAGAAGAAATGACACATTCCTGAAGCATCCCTCCTGGGGTTTTTTTGGGTTTGTTCTGTATTTCTCATGCAGACACATATCTCAGTGACTCAGCAGAAAGCTGGCTTTGCTGGATGTGTGCAGACACTCTGCACTCGAGTGCTGAACTGTTGCAGATGTGACAAGCAGATGCTTATTAGCAACAGTGGAATCTCAGCTACTCTAGGTGGTGCAAGCCTAATTTGCAGAAGGCATCAGATGTTTTGCATCTTATCCCCACTTGCTGAAACTACAGATTGGAGCTCAGGAGTTCACATGAAAAAGCTTTCTCAGGAATTTTTGCATATCTCACTGTCAGTGACTCTCTTCATTTACTCCTGGTGACAGTGCCCAGGTTTTCCATTGCTGTTACCTTCTGTAATCTCTCCTAAAAAGTTCTGCCTGTCAGTCTTTGTGAGGAAGGAAGGCAAGGAAAATTTATCCATTTAATTGCAGGGAAGGGTGTGCAATCACCCTTTATGACCACTGGCTAAAAACTTCTGAGTGGAGTCACCACACTGAAGTGGTGTTAGAGCTCTTAATGCAGCTCATTAAAATGGAATTAACTGAGCATTTCAATAACACATCATGGCAATTAATATGATTTTTAACTATTTCCTTATTTTGCTTTCATCACTGTTTCCAAATGCCTTTGCAGAGTGTAAGGCAGGCTGCCTGCATGCCTGGCAATCCACACCTCTTACTACACTGTGTAATGTATGTGAAGTCAGCTGTCAGAGTTAACTGTTTGGAGCAGGGAGCAGGGCTTGCACAGTCCCTTGTTTCTAACACCAAATGGTGGAGATTTGAGGCTGGAAGCCAACATTGAAAATACCCTTTTTCTAGGAGGAACTTAGCTTGAGGGGCCATCTTACCAGCTGATCCTTTCCAGTAGGATTTAATCTTCATTGTTTAAATGGGGATTATCAGAATAGTTGATACTTCACAGCCCTGGTACTAATGCTGTAACCTTCTTGTTCTCTTTGGCTGTGAATGTCAATCCTTTTATTCTACTTTAGAATCCTTTCATTCATATTTAGCCCAGCCAAAGCCATGAGGGGCTTAAGAGTATTTCAACACTAGCCCACTTCCCTGTATACAAATAGACAATCAGATATTATTTTAATTAGCAGTTGCCTTCAGTTCCAACTTGCTTTATTGGGCCATCAAGTAGCTGAGTCCATAAATGTATACATTATAAATCTAATGCCGTAAACACACCAGAATGGAATCTTAATAGCACAGAAGCTTGAGACAGCTTGCTGTGAAATTTCCATAAATATCTCTGAAGGGGTGTAGCAATATGAGGTGCATGAGAAATCAGAGTTTAAAAGAAGCAAACCAGCTGGCTTGTGTTACACACTGAAGTGAAACCCACTTATGTGAATAAGTGACATGAATAAAACATTTACATGGGGCTGAGCAGCTCCCTGTACCTACCAGGGAAAGCTGCATCTTACCCATGAATCCTGACCTTAGGACAACTTTTGAAATCACCACTTTTAACCAGCAAATCATTTCAGCCTCAGTAAATTGTTTTCAGTCAATGTCAGGACTAGTCAGTGCTGCAAGTGTGAGAAACCACCCTTTAGACTGCTAAACCTGACCTGAGTCTGGGCTGGGCATTAAGCTCATTTGTACAGCCTTACCATGGAGGAGCAAACTGGAATGGAGGCCTCTCTGAGTTACAGCTTGGTGTGCACTAGGGAAAAAGCAAGTTCAGGTGTCTTACAAAAATAAAATAAATTAACAGTTATCAAAAGGACAAAAATTACAGCAGTAGATAAGGATCAGCTTCATTGCAAATGTAACTTTCCTCCTGCCAGGCCGGAAAGGTGGAATTTGGGCCCAGATATGTTTGAGACAACTTGGTGTACTTTTAAAGTAACAGAGAGGACAAGCACTGTTGTATTTTTAGGTAGCAATACCACCAGTAATTCATACATGCCACCACATTCATGCCCCATCAAGAGAAACAAAGTTCTGGTGCCTATTTTCTCACCAGTTTACATTTGGAATGTCAATCCTTTTTATACTGGCTGGGTATCCCATTCCAGTGTTCAGTTGTTCTCACAGTGAAGAATATTTTATTAATCTAGACAAAATTTCCCCTGAAGCAACTTGTGCCCATTGCTTCTTGTCTGTGCCCAACATCTTCGTGAGAAGAGTGGGCTGAACAAACCCAATCCGTTCAGCATTTCTTCATGTGCCAAGTGCTCCAACCCTCTCATCATCTTGGTGACCCTCCTCTGGATCCTCCCCCATTTTTCCATTCTCTGTCGTGAACTTGGAGGATTGAAGAGACCCCACACAATAAAAGATTAATTAATTAATTTTACTTACAAGATGATTGATTAAGGCATTTTTTAAATTACTGATTTTCTAATAGGAATTCCTGTCCCAAACAGGCATTTCATCTGTCAGTCCCAGAAACACAAAGGGGCTAATGAGCCCTCATAAAGTATTACCTCCAGCCAGATGTGTGAGAGCACTTGCAGTCAGCTGGGAGGCATTAGGATGGGAAAAGTTCTGTGAATAAGTGAAAGGCCATCTTGGTCACTTTTAAAGTTTTCATGTGGCTGGTTTTGCCCAGGCTTAGTTCAGGTGTTAAATGAGTTTACAAAGTGCTGTAACCAACCACCACTAGAGCAAAATCTCACTTTTGCTGCATGCTCCAGCACTAAAATCCAGCAGTGCAAACAGTGTCTGTTCATTCTGTCACTGAACTGATTTTGTGAATTAGGAACTTCTGGGTTTAATTTTCAAATAAGAGAAAGAGTCTCTGCAGAACTGCCCTCCCAAGGAGGCACCATATCTGCTAATTATTGGTTACATCCTGCTAGTTTGGAATCACCCAGGAGCAGCATAAAACCCCATAACTGAGACACACTAATTTTTCCCCAGAAAACCCATTCTGGTTAATCTCTTCCATCCTCCCACTGTGTTCACCTTTAACATATGGCAGCTCTGTATCATGAGGCTGGCACCTAAAATTAGGTAGGGCCTTGCTATGCTCCCTCCTACTCCCACCCACTCCTTGCATATGTATGTGGTTTGTAAGGACCAGCTGTGAGTTTTGCCCCTGTAAACACTGTTTTTCTAGCATTTTAATAGGACTGGATTCCAAATATCCCACATTAACAGCTATTTTCCTCAAGAACGCTTATCTTAAATTTTCATGAAAGACAAGTAGAAATTGGAAAATATTTTAAAACTTAGGGGATCTTTTCCCTTAGAGGTATTAGGGCCTGTGATGTTTTCTATCTTACAGCAAAGGGGAAGCAGTAATGTTTCGTTAAGGGTTATCTTCCAGCAATTTATCTAAAAATCAGAAGTTTCCCATGGAGGCACTGTGTACTTCAGGTGCCTCCATTGGAAGGTGGAGCATTTGCTCCAGGTTAAATAGAAGCCTAAAGTCAGTACTTATAAAATACAGATTAATAAAATCTACATATGATGTGTTTTAGTCATTTTTTAAATCATGCCTTACAAATCAGGTTTCTCCTTGGAAAGCAGACACATCATACTTAGATACTATAAAATTCTATTTCGTTTGGTCTTGCTGGGGAAGGAGACACCATTCATTTTACTGAAAACTGGGCATTCATAGAAACTGGTTGTCATTTTAGCTGAGCTAAGAATAGCAGAGCATGTGTGATAGGTGAAGAACTTCTGTAGTATAAACATTGATGTTTTCCAGCACTAGAGTTCAAGTTATCATCATAAAAAGAAAATAAATCACAGTTGATTTTACTTACTGCATGGTAACTTGAAAATATAAATTTGTTCCTTTTATAAATGTTCTCTGCACATTTCTACTGCTTTATAAATGAAGGATGCAAACCCCAAGACACTGAGGTGTGTTCAGCTCATTCCTGAATACCCTGGTGCATCCCTGGTGCATTACAATATCCTGGTTATCTGCAGGTTATCTCAGCATGGGTTGGAGTGGCCCTTGCTAGAAGAAATCCATGAAGTTCAAATCACAGCAGACCTGATGCAGAAGTAAACTTCTGTATGTTGCACTTAATTTTCAGTCAGTTGAGAGCAGCAAACTAAGAAAACCTGTGATCTGCCATACTGCTTTCAGCATGGAATTGAAACTCCCCTGGACTGAATCCAGTGCCAGTTCTGCTCCCAGCTCCCTGTGAAGCAGTAGGCAAGTTACTTGCACCAAAATTAGCAGTTATCAAATCATCATTGTAGGTGTCCCCATCTTAACTCTGATGTTTTGTGGGTAGGGATGGGTAATTTGAGGCATGCAGAGCTGGTTCCACTGAGTTCAAAGAAAACTGCAGTTACTTTGCATCTCTTAAAATTTGGACCTTTCCTGTTTTACATTTCACCAAAAAAAAAATTTGTTTTTTAAAATGTTTTCTTTTACCTGTCATCCTCAAATTCTCCTGAATGAAAATAAAGAATAGTTATATAGTCACAAGAAGTGGCAAATATTTAAATGGAACTGGCTGAGCACTAACCAAGTGCTGTCTGCTGTTACTGCTGTTTAATGTACAGGGTCCCAAAGCTGTCTCCATCCATCAGCTCAGCATCATTTCACACACCTTCAGATGTAGCAATGCGAATTTGGGTAGTCCTGACATGTTTCTCTTGGATTTTTGGAATTCAGTTTGATTCTCACTGAAATCATTTTGCATGACTCTAAGGAAAATAATCTCAGATGTAGAACTAGGAAACTTGGCATTGGATTTTATGATAACATGAGCTTGTAAAACAAGAATGTTAAGACCTTAAGCTGCTTTTGGTTGGGCAATCTTTTTTTTTCCTGAGACGTTGTTTGTTTTTTAATATCAAGAACCAAAATGGAGAAACATTCTTTCAGCTTCTACAGATACTGCACACTCTGTCCAGCTTCTGGCCTGTCACAGAAGGCATCTGTTGAAATTTCTTCTGTGGGAAAACACAAGAAAGTGAAATTATTTTGCTCCCTGGGTTTTGGGAGGGCCATCAGAAGCAGATCAAAGTACACAGCAAGGTTTTTTGGGATGTGCTTCATCCGGAGCAAAGTCACTGCTCCAGGTTCAGGTCAGTTTAGTACACGAGGAGTTTAAACAAAAGCCTTGGACGTGCTCTGGTGTATTTGCAAATGCACAACATGGGAATTTTTATGCAGCTCACTTAGAGGCAGGCCTGTGAATAACTGCACACATGGAACCAGCACTTCCAGAGGAGCAGCACTTGGCTGATACTGGGGGAGACAGATTTCAGGTAGTGCTTTCAGACAGGGCAGTGCCTGTGCTGTCACTCAGACCTGAGTTCTGATTCATCCTTGGCTCAGATCCTGTTGTTATTACTGATTTTATTTTAGTTTGGGCCATTTGTTTATTGTTGACAGTTTTTAATGATGCAGCACACACTGTTTGGCTGGATAAATCTTCCTCCTAGTGATTACTGCCCTCTGAAATGGCTCATAGATTTTTCTGAGTAGACAAGGGTTTAATCGGTTTAATCAAGGAATAAATAGCAAGACTGTCTTCTGGGGTTTCATTCTACATCCCTCAATCTTTAATTAATACTTAAGCAAAAATCTGCAATCCCTGAGGGAAATACAAGAAACATTTGTTGCCTCAGGACACAGCTCCATGAGGTGACAAGTGCTCTTGATCTTATTACAGCCAGTAAAATTAAGGTCACTGACATTTTCCAGGACCTACCCAGCATCTCCTGGGGCACTATTAGAGGTTGTATGTTCCTTTTGAAATGTCTTGAAAGAAGTTGCAGGCTCAAATGAATTTTAACAAAAAAAGAAAAAGAAAAAAAAAAATAATGTTTCAGCTCAAATAATCTGATCTTGATAAATGCAGTGCAATAACCCTTCCCAAACTGCCTTTAGGATTCATGTCTGGAAACTGTCATCCCTAGATGCTCTCAGCATTGATTGATTGATTGATTGATAGATTATACTTGCATCAATGTCACTCAGTTGTTTTATTTTGCTCCAATTTCTTACCCTCTAAATTAAAATGCTTTAGTTACAGCTCAGAATAAGTTATTCCTGGCAGATCCTCCCAGCATTTGCTGTTCAAAATAGCAAGAGTTTTCCAGTGCTTGACAGCATTTAATATCTGCTTTCCAACTTCTGGCCTTTCCAAAGGGGATTCCAGCCACAGCAGACACCTTGGCTGGCTCTGCAGGTGTGTGCTGCCTCCAAGAGCTGAAGAAACAAAAAATGAATACCAAGTTTAAATTCCTAAGGGACAACAGCAAAGTGTTAAAAGTACTGGCTCTGAAAGGCTGAGAAATGGTTCAAGTTAAGAGTGCATTCCCAAAATGTGTGAGGTGCAGCACCAGCAGCTCCACTTTATATTTAATAGAATTCTAGAGTGATATAGAAGCAGGTGGAGATTTGAGGGCAGCAGAATTAACCCAGCATTTTGACCATCCTGCCTTCCAAATCTTGCTGTATTTATCTAAACTCCACAGCCTTGTGAGGGAGCCTGGCTGTACCTAAAGCTGTTGCCATGATCCCATGGACTGACTTCAGGAGCAGCAGCTCCCTGGAACTCCTGCAGATGCTCCATTGCAGCCTGCTCTAATAGGGAAGGATGATTCTCTCTCCCTGCCAGGATGGGAAGGTCCTCAAGATGCTGCTGCAAGCTGGGATGGCTCCACATTTGTGCAGGATCTGTCTTTGATTGTATATTTTCTAATTATGCAACATTTCCAAACGTGCCCAAGGAATTCTGATCATGGCTTAAGAGAGTTGGCTTAGAGGAGCATGAGAATAAGAGCTGAGAGCCTTCTCTGGGGTGGGAAATTTGGGACAGTGGGTTTGAAAGGGAAGAAGGATCCTTGCAAAGCAAAGGGCTTTTGTGAAGCCGTGTGGAGCCCAGCACAGAGCAACACAGAGCCCGTGCAAGAGCAAGCAGGGAGGATGGCAGAGCCTCTGCACGAAGGATTAAGATTCAGGATCTTCATTCAGGGGCATTGTTCTTTATTGCCTTGTAGGTGTGGCCCTCATTAGCCTCCAAGGCAGCAGTGCCCAGGGGCTTCATGCCAGTGGGTGAGGAAGGGATGTGGAATTGGTGCTTCAGGGCTCTGGCAGATGGCACACACTCCTTTCACAGCAACCCCAAACCTTCCCACTGGGAGATGCAAAACTGAAAACTACCAAAGCACAATGTAGAATGTATTTTTGGGTAGTGTAGAGCATGTCCCCTTCAAACCCATTGCATCTACATCTAGCAGTGCTGTTTGCTGCATTTTTTAATGATTATTTCAGTAGCAACAGTGAAAGCACTGAAGGGTGAAGCTCTCAGGGTGTGCAATGCCCCTGGTTCAGGCTCTCAGCAGCACTGGGGCCACCAGGCCTTTGCAAGATCAGGAACAGCTTCAGCAAGATCAATTTTCTTCAGCTGAGCACTGTTGTGTGTTAAAGGGCTAGTGAAGATTGGGAAATCAAAAAGTAAGGGCAGATTAAGAGTTTAGTGAAATTACTGTTCTGGATTATATGGATTTCGTTTATGGGGTGTGCTCATTAAGGACGAAAACATGGGGTTTGTGTTGTTTTACATGAGCAGGGTTTCACTTCCATCTTCCACGCTGCTTATTTTGGTGGAGAACAGGGCTTATCTAAGGCCAGAATTTGACTTTTTAAGTTCAGTTACAGCTGAATCCTTTTTGGGCCCTAATGAGTAATGGTCCCTATTCATTAGAAGAGTTGGACTGCCTAATTGCTTCAGGCAGCATCTCCTCTCCTGAATTGATCTCAAACAAATGGGTCTTGCACAAGATGGCTCCTTTTAAAGCTCAGGAGCCCTGGTGCACTTGAAGCATTGAGCCAGGTGTTGTGAATGTCATCCCATGTCAAAAGGGGGGGAAAAAACAACTTCCAACAATGCTGCATGTCAGGTTTGTAGCTCAACACGCAGCACCTGTGGTGCCTGCAAGGCTTCACAATTCCCTGTTAGGCTCCAGAGTTTGACCCTGGCTGGAGAGCACATTTAAGATGAAAGATGTCTTGATAATGTTTAAAATCTAGAAAAAAGTGCAGATACTTTTTTCCATTCGCCTTTCTCTGAATTTTTGAGTTATTCTTTTCTTAAAAGGTTGTAGTTTTAAAAGAAATCATTTTCCATGTGAAGAAGGAAGAGCCATAAGGAGAGTAATTATAATGGCATTGGAAATAATCCGCTACTATTTCTTTGCCAAAACATCCCTCTGTTCTCATGTTTTGTTTTCCCAAGCTCTGAAATTTGTCCTGCAGTTTGCTAATGTTAAAAAGACAGACTAATCTACTGACGTATTTCCAGATCAGATGTTTCTGTTTTCTAGCAATAAATTTGGCTGCCCTCCGATAGCAGTGATTTGTTTGAAAACCTAAAAATCTTTAAATGTTGCTAATTGCTCGGAAAATGTTAAATTAGACTTTTGAACAGGAACATTTGCAAATGGAAAATGTTGTACATATAATGTTCATAATGTTGTAATGCTGGCTTTCCAAATATTCCTTTAATATTCAAACCAGTTGCATCAATTAAGCGAAACCTAGAGGTAGATTTGGACTCCCTCTCACTTTTTATTGCTGGCCCTAACAAATCAGAGAGGATGTATTTCTAATACAAGAATGTTCTCCAAACCAGTAAATCTGGGATTATCTCCTCGGACTGATTATGTCAAAGCTCTTTAGTCACAGCACTTTTGGAAAGCTAAAAATAAATGGCAGCAGGGTTTATACATTTATTCTCTACCTAAATAATCTGCGCGTATTGTGTGTGTCTGTCTACAATGTGAGACATGGTATCTGGGCTTAATGTTTATTTATAAGAGCTCTTTTCCTAGGAAGGATTTTGGCAAAGAGTTTAAACCAAACTGTCTTAAGAGAATTGCCCGTGGGATAAAGTCTAGAGCAAGTTGAAAGGAGCTGGGTTCAAATCAGAAGCGTTTGCAGCAGCACATTGGCACCAGAGCAAAACTTGGCCCAAACTTGGCCCCATGTGTTTTGAAAATGAATGAAAACTGGTTCTTTCCTTTCTTACCGGTGATGAAACAATCTTACCCCATCAAATACAGAGAATTGTAACCCAGATTTAGGTGCCACAGTTTTGCACTGGTAAAGATCTGGAGAACTTTGTGCATTTAATTTGTGTGAGAGCAAACTGAAGTTCTTAGAGCAGTAGCAGGAAGTTGGGCATGCTGTCATTTGCCTCCTGGCCCTGGAGTATGTGAGAGAAAAATCTTCTGAAGAAGAAACACTTTTATAAAGAATTTTTTAGTTGGATACATCAAAGACCTGTGGGTGCCTTTCCATGTAACTCTCCTACTCCTGTGCAGTTTCTCCCATTTCACAGGGTTGATGCTTCATGCTGAGGAGAAGATGGAGCCAAGGCTTCAGGTACACAGAGGGTCAGGGTGTGCTACATGGGGAATTCAAATGGGACAAAGAAGCAAATTTAAAAATCATTTTGTTCTTATTTAAATTCAGCAATGGATTGCTCAGAAATGCTTTGTTAAAAGTAGGCAATAAAAACACTTAAAATAGTGCTGGAGGCAATAAATCTTGCACTAGCAGAGGTGGAATGGATGGAATCCAGTTCATTCAGCTCCTGTAATTTTGCAGGTATTGGAAGAAGGTCTGTGTTGCTTTACCAATAAATCACATGCTGGGATTTGGAGCACATCTCCAGTACTAAGCCTTATTGACTGAATATTTTAGTTGGGAAACAAGGCATTTCCTGACATAGAAAACACTGCAGAAATACACAGCAAAGATATTTTTCTGAGTGTATTTACAAATGTAAATATATTCATAATATAAATATGAATGCATACGTTTCCCTGTGTTGTGGAGTAATGGGAGCAATGTTCTTGGTTACACAGACTTTATTCATGTCTCTCATAAAGCATTGTAAAACAACTCTTTTCATGTTCCTCATTTTGGCTGTCAGCTGACTTCCTAAAGGTAGACGTTGGAAATACTTGTCACGTTTCTCTTATTCCTAGTAAAAAAAGTACATTTGCTTTCTTAGAATGAAACAATTACTGTCCTTGAGAGTGATCATTGTCTGCTGCAGTGTATTTTCTGTAGGAATATGTTTTTCATTTATCCTTTTGTTATAACTCCTGTGAAGCTGATCCTACAACCCCAGTAATGCACATTTTTGTAACAAAAGAAGGAATGGAGTCCATCCAGTCCTGCTCTCACCAAAAGAGCACTTCTGAATTGGTTTTACACATAACTGGAGCTTTGGGGTTTGATTTTTGTTGTTGTTGTTGTTGTTGTTGTTGCTTTGTTTTGTTTTGTTTTAGTGTATGAGAACCAAGGGTGTGGCCTTTGTATTCCACTTTGTCTTCCTCGTGTGGTCCTTGCTCAGGCATTGTCTCAGTTGAAGTGATGCCTGAACTCAGAGTTTACCTGTTCAGAGCAGCTCCAGCTGGGATTTACATTAGGATCACATTTACCTCTAGGTGAAGTGTATCATCCTCATCACACCCAAGTGATTCTGAGCTCAGTGCACTCAGCTGAAAGGTGTGAATAGTGTGATCATGTTGATGGGAATAGTGATCCCAAACCCATCACTCAGTGTAGTGAAACATTGACTTCAATTCCTGCTTCAGTATATCTGTTTCCATAATCAGTTATTCAAGAGAGTGTTCTCACAGAGAGACAAAACCTGTTCTCACTTGCAAAGGTAAATCCAAACTAGTTTCTTCAAATTTAATCAAACCAATGCAACTGGAAAGTGAGTACAGACCTGGGCTTTAGGGACACTGTGTTAGGACATGTGAGAAGACCCCGTTTGTCCTTCATGGTGTTTATTATACCTACAATATTTTTCAGCTTATTCTTGTCGTGAACTTATATTACAGAATTAATCTTTGCACTGACTTGACTGTAAAAGCTGTGAATTTATTAGCAAGATTTTTTTTTTCAAGTGAAAAGAAGCTATTTCCTTTCCCAAGAACACATTATTCCAGAAGGGAGAAGAGGCAGTGTGTTGCCCACACACAGTATGGCTCATGCACACACCACTCACAAGGTGTGCAGTGTTCCCAGCACAGACTCCAAACCCGTCCGTGTGTCTGTCCTTACTGAGCCCTGCCTGGGCTCTTCCCATTCACACGCAAGCTTTCCAGAAACCATGAAGCAGCTTAGCCTGCATGTCAAGGGTAGGGTTTAGACCTTAAAAATCAGCACTGATCCCCTTTTATTGTGTGTGTAAAGGCTGTGGGAGCATATCCAGATTTTGGGCTAGAAGACACGTAAAAAACTTTTTTGTTCATTTATTCTTTCTGCAAGAAGAAGAATTACTTAATTACTCTGGAATAGTAATGTGGGTGGAAACAACCTTAAATACTCCCTCATTCCAGCCCCCTGCCATGGGCAGGGACACCTTCCACTGTCCCAGGTTGCTCCAAGCCCCATCCAGCCTGGCCTTGGGCACTGCCAGGGTTTGTGTTCTAAAGAGCTGAGTGTGTTTCTGTGATGTGATTCCACATTTGCTCAACTTCCTCTTGACCACCCTGCCTCCCTCAGGCTGTAACTTGGTGTGCTGGCCATGTTAATACCCTGCTGTGTTAATTGTCTACAGCTCCAATAATTAACATTCTGTATCAGGAGTCTCATACAAAGGCATTCTCTTTATTGCACTGGGAAATGGAACCTCCAGTCCAGGTTCTGGCTGTCTGAAGACTCCACATTTTGTTTTTAAAAATCTCGCAGTTAGCAAGAAAAAGACAATTCTGTGTTTGAAGGTGTCATAATGATTGTTACAACTCCAGACTCCACCTGGAATGCCTTGTTTTGGGGGTGGGTAAGCCTCTTTTGGGTTGCTGATAGCATTTCTTGTTGGTTTTCAGCCACGTGACACAGACAACGTCCTGGATCCATCCCGTCACGAGCGCTCTGAGCTTGCTTTGCTCCGAGGAGGAGGAGGATGGGATCAGAGACCTTCCCGGGCCCAAGAGCTGAGGACAGCTGTGGACAGAGAGTAGTTTGTTTGGTTTTAGTCCCTTAGTGAGAAGATGCACAGGTTTTAATCTACCTACTGTCTAGTGTGATGTAGTAGTACCTGGTGACATTTCTCCCCGTCAAGCTGGAGGAAGTTCTGCAGTTTTTGAGGTGGGTTTGTTGATGGGTGCTACAAAGGATGCAGGTGCCACAGGAGTCCTTAATCTGCCCCATTTTGGTGTGCCAGGGATCAGTCTCACCTTAGGGCCAGTCCAGTCTTTTCATGAGTTCCCCACAGACCCAGAATTTCCCTGATCTGAAGGTGAATTTTCCAGGTCAGCTGAAATTTTCACAGCTTTGAGCAATGCGAGGTTTAAGATGGGAGCACTGGTAGTAGATTCCAGCTGATGGTTGACTGAGAGATGCAGAGTGAGGTGGGGTTTTTGAACCAATGCTAGTGAGAATAATGTAGATGACTTAACTGAAAATTCTTATTTCTATGGGAGAAATCTACAAGTAAGTTTTGGTACTAGAAATTTAGTGATTTATTATAAATACTGGAGCCCTGATGACTTTTTAAACAAATACTTCTTAAAAGTGGTTGTTGAGCTTTAGAAAAATGTGTTGTTGATAAGTTGTCAAGTAAAAAGAAAGTTTTCATAGAGGACATCATACTCTGACAAAAATATGAGGCAATATGAAAATTATTCTACTTTTGTACTCTGCTAAACTGATACAGACACACATCAAATACTTCAGTGGAAGCTGTGAAGTTTCAAGTACAATGAAACCTGTGAAACCACCTCCAGGTTCAGCAGAAATCAGTCACCTCCTCAGAACTGGTCTTTTAAGTAGAACAAAATCATTTTGTACACATCGGTGATGTTTTAAAGAGGAGAAAGAAGATGATGGGGGGTGCTACTGCAAGTTAATGAACAGGTTTCTGTGTACCTCAATAGCACAGGATATTTTAAATCTCATTATTCACAGCACAATGTCTGACGTCAGCTTTGTCAAATGTATGATTCTGTGCTACATTTTTCTGGAGGCTCTTTATGTGTGTGTTGTGTATATAATGGTGGGTGTTACTAATGAATGAGACAGACCTGAACCTGCAGAAGCACTGGTGGAAATGCCAAAGAAAAACTCCATCTCTGTGCTTCAGTCCAGGAGGGAGAAGGGGATTGTGGCAGTGTGAGGAAGGCACAGGCTGCAGTCACATTTTCTGAGGTCTGTCCTCGGTAGGTGTGGCACTGGAGTTCAGAATCCTTGTCCTCTGAGGAATGAATATCAAAACCAGACTCACAGTCCTGGTGCCTCGACCACACTCTCTGTCCTCAGCAGTGCAGAGCTGTGCCAGGTCAGGCTCACTGGAACAGTTGATCCTTTTGAACCAAAATAATTCACCTTTTTTTTGAAATCCAAGTCAGGCCTCTGAATAGCAGCCCAGTAATCTCCTGCACTTGGCCTGAGAGCTGGAGAGCACATCATCAAATGTTCTTCCTGAAACTCACAAAAGAGGCCTTTACAGGCTTTGCAGGAAGTAGATGTCAGGGTATATTGAATAAGCAAATAGGAAAAATTTGTTTTGTACTTTTAACTAGGTCAGACCCAAATTATCTGTGAATCCACACAGGTGGTGTGGATTAGGGAAAAAAGCTTGCTCAGCAGACCCACAGTAACTTACATTTCTAAGAAAACTTCTCCTAGCAATAACACATGAATGGTTTAGCCATATTTGCTCCAGTGCCTCCTGCGTGCTCCACGGCCTCCTTTGTGCTTCCGGAGAGCTCAGGCCAAAGGGACAGAGCATGTGCTTCAGTTTCAGCCTTGGACACTCCAGAAGCATTTTTATTTAAATCCCTTTTCTCAGAGTGGCACAGACTCATGACCCACAGAAGATATGTGATGTTCTGAGTTCCTTGTGGTACTTGCTGTCGCTGTAGTAGTCATTTGGATGCTTTATGGCAGCACTTTCTGTTGACACTTTAGAGATACCCAGGCTGCACACAGATTGCAGCTCCCCAGTTCTGCTCAGGAGAGGTTCGAGCTGCCACTTGCCTCTTGCAGCCTCATTCACTCTGCTCATGGCTCTGTGTCAGCCAGCTGGGTGCTCCAAAGGGGAGCAGCTATTTAGGGATGGGGAGTGTGGCTCAGGCAGGCTCTGCACGAGCAGGGGCTCCATGGAGAGCAGTTCAGAGCTGCCCTTCTGCTGGATCAGCTCTGCACATGCTGCCCTTCCTGGGTGTGCAGCCTGCTGTGCACGGGGACAATCTGCCTGCCCCTCTCACTGTCACCTCCCACAGACCAGAGTGTGGCACAAACCTGGAGCCTCTTCCTCTCTCCCTCTTAGAAACTTGCCTAGAAATTAAAGATGTTAGAAATAGATCTCTGCATCTCTTCAGCTGCTCTAGTGAGCGTTTCCCTCCTCAGATAATCCACCAGTTCACATTCTTTGGGGTTGAGAATACATTTTCTTACCTACAATCTCCAAATGTTCCAATCTATTTTTGTACACTGGCATACTTGTTTCCTAGGTTATTTCTCTTGATCTCCCCTTGTCTCTTCCTTTCTGTGAAACAGTTTTGTGAAAATTACTTTGCTTAAGCTGAATTGTGTATATTGAGAAAATGGTTCTAGGATAAGTTGGAACAGAATTTGTGAAGAGCAGCTGTCAACATATGCAACACTGTAAACAGGAAATTTTCATTTGTATTCCTGAATTTTAAAAAATTAAGTGAAAAAGATACTAAAGTGCATGTTATAACCTTTAAATTAATAAAACTACAACTTTATATTGGAATGAATCTGTCCCACATAACATTCTCCCTCTGTTGAAATGCTTCTTGTTACAGGCTGCTTTAGGAATTATTTGGTTCATTTATTTAAGTCTCTTTCTGACACTCAGGAGGTGCCTGGTGCCACTGAGGTGAGGAAAGGAAAATCCTTTAAGAAAAATATTTGTGGTTGTGGAAGAGGCTGGGCTGTGCAGCACTGACTGTGGGCAAGGCTCTCCAGGAGCTCAGGAAATGCTGCTCTGGCTTGGCCTGTGAAATGTTTCATTTTCTGGGAACTGGTGGGATTCCTAACCCTCAGCTCAAGACACACAGGACTCCAAACCAAGCTCCAAAATTCAGTGGCCTTTTTGCAAGTGCTGCTCAGAGTGACTTTTGTGTGGCTCTATTTTAAGTCAGCAGCAAAAATTTAAGTCAGCTCAGCAGCGTTTGTTCAGTTCTGTGCTCCTGGTCCTTGTATGTTACCAACAGCCCCCACTCCAAGGAGCAGCAGGGAGTGGGCCCAGTCACACCAGTTCAGACTGGCACTTGTCAGCCCTGGCACTGGGGCCAGCTTTGCAGAGATGTTTAGCAGCTTAAACATGTTCGTGGAGTTAATGGGAATTAGGCACCTAACCTACTTAGATGCTGCTATAAATGCTGCTAGGCATGTTTAGGTACCTAAATACCTTAGTAAATCTTTCCCCTGGCTGCTTGCAGTGATAGTGTACCAAAAATCAAATACCAGTGACTAAAGCCTCAGCTTTGTCCTCTGTAACCAGCTTTGCGTTTCCCTGAGGATTGTTTTCATGTAACACTAAAAATACCAGCCAGCTCACAGGCTGTGCTATCCAGGCTTTGCTCATATTTTCTGGTGGCTTGATTATTTATTGCTCCTTCTAGATTTTTTCCACAAACAGGAAATTTAGTAGGTTGGTATTTTCACAACACTCATTTAAGATACAATATTTTATTTCAAGATAATGGCATTGACTTGACTTCCCACAAGGATGAAATAATTTTGTATCATTCATCATTATGTCAATAGAATTGAAAAAAAAAAATGGCATGGGCCAAAGATCTATTACAAATGCAGCCTCATGTTTCCCAGTTTGAAGCTGGGAAGTTGAAGTCTGATAACCAGTGCTGATTCTGTCCCCGTGGTACAGTATCAGTCAAACCCAAACTAATTAAAACTATCATTTAAAGAGAGTGGATGCAAAGTCTTTATCCCTCCTGCTCCCAGGTGTATTTTGGGAGGTCAGTTTGTCCCCTGCAAATTCTGGCCCTGAAGCCACAAGGCCATGTTTGATCTGATGTCTGTGATCAGGATCTCTATTTACAACTTCCAGGATTAGCTGAGGTTAAATATGTGCAGGGTTCAGTGCTGTCGAAGGATATTTCCTTGCCTGTATCTTGCAGTTCAGGAATTCTCAGCACACCAGCCAGGGCAGTGATGTGTTTGGTGTTTATGACACTCAAGACTCTAGAGAATTTAGTGCAGCATTTTTCCAAAGCACACATCAGCTGTGTTCTTCCTTCACCTTAAGGAGGATGTTGATAAATAGAGACACTGAACTGCAGCTACACGACCCTTATTATTCACTGAGGGCTCCAACGAGGGAGGCTGCTGAAGTGATCCCTCATCCTGATGAGGAGGAACCCAGTTTCTCCAGACAGTCACTATGGGGAATTTTGGGTTCATTGTTAGGCTTCTTGGCTAAAAGCAAACCATGAAAAGTCAGTAGTTTTGCTGCTGTTTCTGATAAGTCACTATTTCACCCTGACCCCCAAAAGCCACACTCTGATCAGAAATATCTTCATCTCCTCTCAAGTACCCTGCTACCCACAATGCATATTTCCCTGTGGTCCAATTATTATTATCATCAAGAACTACCCTTGCTCTTGTATATGAAGAGAACTCATTAAAACGTGATTGAAATGGAAAAAGAAATAAAATTATGTTTCTTGCCTGAAATAGAAATATAACAATAACAGCACTTATATGGGAAAGAGAAAGGATCCTAGGAAAGCGAAGCATTGGGGTTCCTGCTGATGTTTTCATTTTCACTCCAAAGGCTGGTAATGCATCCCTGTTCCTTTCCAACCCCACTGTTCCTGAGAACAGCAGGAGCACAGGACTCTCCAGGGATGGGGAAAGCTCAGGCCCTGGCTGAGCTGCACATCTTAATCTCCACACTGAACCACTGGGGACCAGTCGTTAGGGACTGCAATCAGTCACTGACGGGGTTAGTGTTCCAAGCCAAAGACAGCTGCTCATCACTGATGGCATGAGCAGGGGCAGAGAGGCCCAGCAAGGACCTGCCTGGCACTCTCAGACCATATCACTCCTTCAATTAAATGCAGAAGTGTTGTAAATAATAAAGATACAGAGGATTGGGAATAGGACCTAACTGAAGTGTGGCTGCCTTGTTTCTAGGCTAACTGCAAGATGCAACCAAAAGGAATCATTTTGGTACAAACTGAAAGTGTGTAAATGCAATTAATCTCCTCTTACTCCTTTCTCTGCTTACCTTTGGGAATCCCAGTCCAGTCCCTTGAGCCTAAACTCTCCATGGATGTGCTTAACCCATTCTGGCTGCAGATGATGAAGCAGCATAGTCCTTCAGGCTCTGCTGTTTCAAATAACCACTTAGAGTCCTGCAGAGAATGATACAAAAGCCAAAAATGAAATCAATAGTAAATGTTCACTAACAGGAAAACTCCCATGGCTGGCTGAGGATAACAGAAAGTGTGCTACTGCTGTGCTCAGAGATTGTTTGGTACAAAACCCTGAAGTCTGTTTCAGACCAGGTTTGTAATTGTTGCTTGCCCTGATGTTTTGGATACGCAATTTAACCCACTTTCAGGAAAAGGCCTTGGTAAGTATGCCATATTCATAAAAATGCAGGTTCTCATTTTTAAGAAAACTCAGTAGCCATCACGACTGGTTTTGAACAGCATCAGTGGCTGCTCCCAGGGAGCTGTTCTGGGCCAGGGACACTTGCCTGGAGCACAGGGGAAATTAGCAATTCAGCTTCTGATGTGGCTGGGGGAAATTGCAGCTCTCCAGGTACAGAGAAGGATCGAGTTCCTTTTTTTGCTATAGCCAGAGGGGAAAGGCAAGCCAAGAGCTCTGGGGCTGGAGTGAGGACAGGGGCACCCCGCCAGGGGCATCACCACCTCCCTGAGCTCGGGAGCTGGATCCTAGGGAGTGTTAGCAGGGCAGCTCTTCCTTGCTCTGACTGTGTCGCCCTGGTTTTACAGGGCCCCATAAGTTGTAACACTGTAACTATTCTTTCCCATGCTTGTTCTGTAAACACGGTCCTTGTTTTCCTTAACCAACCAGGATTGTTTTGCACTTGTGGAATTGTTTTTCATTCCTTTCCCTGGGGTGGAGAAAGATGATTGACCATGTCTTTGTCCTGTAAACCTTCAGGGGTGTTTACCCCTTTCACCAATCTTTGACTGTCCTTAGAAACCTATAAAAATAGGTAAATAAAAAAGGGCAGGACTTTTGGTCGGTCCTGCCTGGTGAAACCACTGCTGCTCTGTGACCTGCGTGTTTCTTCTGTTGCCAGCTAACCAACATGACTGAGCAACTTTTAGCTCATTGTAGTGGAAAGCCCTCAGTCCAAAAAAAACCAGAGTGCTCTTCAGAGGCAGTGACAAGCTCCAGCCACAGGCAGGGAGGTGAACGAGCAGAGACGTGCAGAGCAGGCTGTAATCCCTGGCCAAAGCCAAGGCCACGGCTCAGCCTCCTCCCTCTGTGCCCACTGCATCCAGAAATTGTTCTTGGATCCATCCATCTACAGCTCTCCTGCCTTACCCAGGTCTGATCATGATCCCTCCCCTGGAGCAGAGCAGTGCTCAGCTCATCCTCCCTGTCACTACCACATTTCCAAGGCAAGGACTGCAGCTCTGACAGCTCCCAAGTGGGTAAATTGAGTTTGCAGTAATCCCAAATACCTGAGATAAGAAGCACAGCTCTGCCATGGAGGCTGAGGTCTTTAAAAGCAGGGAGGCACAGGGACTCAGATGGATGTACGTGCCTCATGTCATGTGTCTCTGCCAGGGCTGGAGCCTAATTGGATTTCACAAATGTGACTTCTGTGCCTCTTGATCACAAAAACAAATTAAACCTCAAAAAGTTTTGAATAAATCCATACCTGAAAGTTTGCCTCAAAAAAATAAAAAAAAAAAGATAATCTCATTCCAGCTCCTCCTCTGCCTCAGCAGGGGAGCAAAAGGAAAACTTCAGAACTATTGCTTTAAAACAAATGAGAAGCGAAGCACAGCCAGCAGATCTGAATTCCTGGGTGCACTGAATAAAATCAGTCATGTGATAATGATGGGATTTTCTAGAACACCTTTTAGGCATGCAATTTCTGCATTAAATCTATTCAGATGTCCCTAGAACATCTGCTTCTTCTATAAAATGGGAGTAACAGCCACTTTTTACAGTGCACTGACAGCTACAGATAAAAGCCTGGTAATTGCTAGCAGGAACTACTGCCTAACCAGAGATTTTCTTCAAAGTTAACCTGCCAAGATTTTTAAGACTATTGCACATGATAGCCCTGTGCCGGTTCACACAATTTTGGGAGGTGGAGTACGTGTTAAAATTGTAGATAACAGTGGGATTCAAACAGATTTCAGCCTCCCTTGAAGGTAGATCAGACGTGGCTGATGCCTGGAGCCGCGGCAGCAGAGGGAGCAGAGCAAATCCCCAGATTTGCTGTTAATGTGACCTAAAATCAGTGGGAGCTGCTTTAGCACGTGGGTGCCATGGGCTGCTCTGCTTCCCTTCAGGGAGACACCGAAATACCTGCTAAAACCCTGGGCAGCCCCGAAAGAGAGGAGCCATTTATAGGCACTGCCCGGGAAGATCCACAGCTCCGCAGCAACACGGTCCTGGCTGCTTTTCATCTCCTCCCTCTCTGCCTATGTTTATTCATGAGTCAGGGTGCAGGGAAGATGAAAAGGCTGCTGGCAGACTTCTCCCCAGAGTCTCCGCTTGAAATGGTACCACATTTCCAGGGAAGCCTCCCTTGTGCTCCCAACCAACCAGGCTGATCCTCATGGGAACGCCGTCATTCCTCTGCAGCTCTCAGGGCAGGCAAACATCATCGTCCATGCACTGAGACACAAGAAGGCACTAAACCTTATCTGCTGTGGTGACATCCAGAGCTGGAGTGAGATTTTACGGCTCTTGAAAGACCCAGTATTTTGATGGACTTTCCCGGTGCCAGGCTGTCCCTCTGGTCTTTATAACAGCCACTTAGACAGCTGTAAAACAGCACCTAAAAACCAGGGCACTGCTGGCACACAGGGCTCGAGCAGAGCAAGTTCTGCTACAGAAAACCCAGCTGAGATCTTTCTTTGTAAAAGGGAATAACAGCTAGTGGAACAGAAAAAAATCAATCCATGCCTGAATGAAAGTGACGTTAGGGAGGACTTGTGAGTTCAGAATAACTCCTGCCATCCTCTGTCACAGCCTCACTCCAGGAGCCAGGGAGGAGCTGCCAGGGTCCTCAGTTCTTGTAGGCAAAGCCCTCTGCCTGGAGCACCTGCAACCTGGAATAAAAATCAGTCAGATTTTTGTAATTTTGAGGGGAAGTATTAGAAATATTAAAAAGAAATCACATCTCCCATTAACTATTATAAAACTGGAAAGCCTAATGGTTTCTCTTACTTGATTTTAAACTCCCATCAGTGCTGTTGGTACTGCTGCTGTATCACAAAGGGGTCTCTGCTGTAAAGTTTGTTTTCTAAACAAAGCAAAACCACAGCATCTTCTGTCTGAAACTGCAGTGTGTATTAGTTACAGGATCCTCTCCCATGAACTCATGCATGTTTTACTTTTTATTCAAATTTACAAGCACAGTCAGACGACAGCAAATCCTGTGTTTATAATACAGCCAGTGTTCCCCTCCAGAAAAGCCAGTTGTATGGACCACCATGGACCTTTTCTGACCCTTGTGTCAGAAATATGACATTTCCACAGATTTCTTTGAATTTCAAACCCTGTCTCTGTGGCAGGGAGCTGTAGCAGCTTCGAAGTTTGAACAGTGAGAGTGAATTGTTCTAGTAGAGATTACTCAAGAGCAACTAATCTTAGCATAACAAACCCTTTGACTGACTTCCAAAGAACCTGAGCCACTCTTAAGTAAATCAGTCTCACCTACTCACAACACAGAGCAATTGAGGTGTTTTCTTGCAGGACAGCATCTCAGTCTCCCTGTCCCAGGCTGGACCCACAGCAGCCACGTTCATCACCTGCTCCGAGGTGCTGAGGGTGGCTCAGCTCTCAACAACCACCAGCACCTGTTAGGATCAAACCCCCAAATCCAACTGGGAACTAAGCAGCTTGGTTTTCCTATGAGGAGCAGTTGTGAGAGGGTTTGTGCAGAAATTTGCAGTAACTGAGGTCAGTGCCGAGGCTGTTACTGAGCAGACACTGCCAAGCAGTCTCTGAGCAGCTCAGTGAAGGGGCTTGACAGACAAAAGGATGTTACTGTGAGGTTCAGAGAAATCTGATGTACTGCTGTAGGACTTCTTACTGGAAACAAGTACCTGGCTGCTGTGTACAAGAGGTTTGCAACCTGTCAGTGTCATAACAAACCTTATATATATAAGAAATCACACAGCTAACTCTGGCAAATACCCACCTAGCATACAGGTGTTACCCTCTGAAGATCCCCCCACCTGATCCTACAGGAAACAGGGACAAAGAGAGAGAGAGACAACACTGATGAAAACTCAGGGACTTGTCCAAGGTCATGCAGCAAGGGGTGGCAGGGGCTGGAGAACTGAGATCACCACCCTGGTGTTTTCACCCCTGCACCCCTGTCTCAGTAAGTGAAGGCTCCAGATCAAGTGTAAAGGCTTAAATTATAAAAAAATTTTATTCTTCAAAAACAGTAGTATAAAAAAATGGTTTCTAACATTTTTATCTCCTGCTCAAGAAAATAAAAATAATAAGACAATATGAAATTCTTGCATAAAGACAGGTTTTCCAGGAAAGAATTTTCATAAGAGAATAGTTGACAAGTCAGTTAGATAATGACCAAGATAAAATAATGATGCTGCATGTCTGAGCAAAGCATCAGAGAAATGTTCCAAAAATCTTGTCTAAAAGTCTGCAGCAGCTGACGTTTTGTTTCTGTTGCATGGAAGCTTCTTGGCCATGGAGGCATTGCCCTGCCCGATGGCTCCAGGACAAAGAGGAAGGAGTTCCCCAAGGAGAAAAACAATCCCCGAGTTGTACAAGCACAAACGCAGAGTATTGTGAGGGGCTGATTGTGCTGAATGGAGCCAGCGGATGGGACTCTGTATCCATGGCAGCTGAGGAGGTGACTCATGGCACCACTATAAATACAAACTTGCCTGCAAAGAGCACACTCGAGTAAAATCTGCATTTGTACTGCGTTTGCACAACAAGCTGGAGACCCCACTTCTCCCGGCGTTCCCAGTGCATCCCTCAGGATGAGATCCTGGTGTGGAACCGGAGAGACCCCACAGTGCCCCTGCTCTGCCTGCCCTTGTCCCAGCTGGTGTCACTCAGGGACATCCCGGGCTGAGGGAGGGATCGTGCCATGCCATGAGGGCACCAAAGCAGGGAGGGAACGTGGCTGGCTACAAGTGCGAGAGCTCAGCGTACAGTAATTCGGAATGTTTGCTTCGCTCAGGAACAAGGCACTGGCACGGGCTGTGCCATCGGTCACTGAGAACAGAGGGATGGCACAGGAGGAAGAGGTGGCTGCAAAGTCATTAAACAGCTGCACACCACCTCATTTGGATCTCTCCTGGGAAGGAAGAACACGGCACTAGGTTATCTGAAAGTTCCTAGAAGGAATCGCAGCCCTCATAAAGACATCAGGCAGGGCTCTGCTGGCAGCCTGGAATTCGCATCAGCAAATAGTTCTGGATGTTTGCGCTTGGAGAGGAGACTGCAACTTGCCTGCCTAGGGAAAAAAAAATTAAAAAGGAAAAAAAGCAGCCTCTCCAAACTGAGAAGTGCCATTTTCTTCCGAGCTGGGGAGCTCAGTGCCCCTGGGGCGAATGCAAAGCCGTCCGTGGGTTTCAGACCACGCTGCTCCCCCGGCCAAGGGAACGAGGGTGGAGACGGCCTCCCGCTGCTCCTTCGGCTGCGTGGTGATGGATGGGAGTGACTCCGTGGGGACAGAGAGCTGCGATCACGGTTGCTCTGCACTCACAGGTCTCTAAGAGACAGAAATAGGACTTTAAAAAAACATTCTTAATGATTTTCAGGAGGCACAAACATTACAAAACCTTCTTCTCTCCGCATATTTAAATATGCCCTGACTTAGTGAAGGTGGGAAAAAAGTCAGAAAGCTGATTTGGTTCAATACTTTGAAAAACGCTTTGAAAAAAATAGTGATAGCCAAGCACTTCCCCTCCATTCAGCGTCCAAACCAGATGAAATTGTACTGCTCTGGTAATTTTTCACAGGTATTATTGTATGCCTTGAGATTCCAATAAAATGGGAAGATAATCAAATTGGAATCCCATTAGTATGTAGCTTTTGTAAGATTGGCAATTTCACAGTATATTAATTTTTTTTCCTAGATTAGTTTAAATGTGTAACAGCACTTGATTTAACAGAGCTGCATGGGCAGACAGTATTTCAACATTGTGAACATCTGTTCTGAGTTACCAAAATTCCAGCTGAAAAACAAATATTTCCCCTATAAATCAACTCAAACATTATTCTGAGTGTTGTAACAGATGCAAGATTCTGGTTCCCTCTGCCCTGTGGTTTGGCTCTTTCCTTAAACTTGATGTGAATATATTTATTTAAACACTTCAAGAAATACACATCTGAAATGGCAATTTAAGCTTCTTTGGAGTGTGTCTGATGTTGGTTCAACGTTTATGGTCAGTTGACAGACTGCCTCATTAACTACAGATTCTATTAATTAGTGTAAGCTCTGGTTACAGCTTTGCAGATAAACCTGTTCTGGAGCAGCACTTGAAGTCCCACTCAAGTGTTCTGAACACCTGAGCCAAACAGCACAGAACTGATGAACCTGAGTTTGTGAGAGGGCCAGAGTTTATTTTGGGGTTTATATTCATTCTGTTCTGGCCTGTTTCAGCAGGCTCTTTGCCTCCATTGTTCCTGCTGCTGGTCATCTTTCATGAGCTAAATGAATCAGAAGAGGTATTGATTTATCTGGCATAAAGAAATGAGAATTGTTTATTAAACATGAAATTTGGAAAGAGGCTTTGCAAAAGGGTTCCCAGTCTGAGTATGTGAATAAAAATGTTTACTTAGGCAGGAGCAGCAATTCCTTACTTTGAGGTGTTTAATTGTATTAAGCTTCATATGAGCAACTGGGATTGAATTTTTTTTTAATAGTTCATATGTAACAGCTCAGCCAGACAAAGAGACAACTGAATTGTGCTACCATAAATAACTACAAAATCCTGTATGGAGAAAAATCCTTTTGGTTCACCCCTCCTTGCACACAGTACCCTTTGGGGGCAGAAACAAGGCCATGCTTTGAGGATGACATTTTAGAGTTGTTCGTAATTTTTTTACTTAAATGCTTGGAGAAAAACAGTGCATGTGGACTAAATAGATCCCGGCCTTTAGTGCTGGTTGGAAATGGGAATCCCCAGCCAGTTCTCTCCCACAAACAATGGGAACACTGGGCCACAGGGAGACAGGAGGATGGCAAAGGGAGCACTGTAGGACCCAGGAGCCTGTGTCAGTCAGTGGGAACCTCACAGGAGGTTCAGCCATAAGAACCTGCATTATTCCCCTGCAGGGATGCCAAAGCTGTTATGAAGTTGAGGGCCACATTTTCCAAAGGCAATTTGTTAATTAAGGCATAACAGTAGAAATTACCAGGGAGCTGCAGATCTGTAAACCTGCATAAAAATGTGCATTGTGTTCAACATTTCTATTTGTAAAGAGATCGGAACCCATTCTATATGCAGAAGGCTACATCCTTCTATCACATTATACATTAGCTTCATATATTGTTAATTAGACCTAATTTAGGCCTCGAAAAATCTCATTAAAATTCTGATTAATGCTGTTGGCAAGCAGCCATCTAAAAAGCCTCTATTTCTTTCTTTGATAAGTTTGAAGCCACTATAATAAACAGTAAAAATAAGATCACAGCCTTCTTTCTCATGCCAATCAACATAATGTATTCTCCACGTCAAAGTCATTTAATGGAAAATACAGGAGGAGGACATTTTTATTTCCCTGCATAGATGCTGTCAGGGGGCTACAGAAAATTATATGCTTATGCCCTTTGGCAGTCAAAAAAACAAACAAACAAGAAAAACGCACCAAAAAACACAAAAAACCCACCAAAAACAACAACAACAACAACAACAAAAAACCCCACCCCAAACCCAAGAAACTTTTTATGAAAATGCCAGTTGTAAGCCTTCAAAACCAACTACTTACTCTGCAGATCAATTAAATAAAGGGCTTTTTTTAATGCTTTAAAACTTAATGGGAATAAAAATATTATAAAGTCGGTTTTATATTAAACCAGTTCTGTCTGATATTTTCTGCATAATTTTCTGCCTGATGCTTTCCATACAGCTTGTAGTCTAAATGCCTGGCCAGGAAAACATACAGACAAGAATATCTTTAGTCCAAATACAGTCAATTATGCATCCACATTGCTGCAGATCAGAGCACATAACTTTAAAAGAAATCATGCCATTAAAAAAAAAAAGTCAAAGGCAGAACAAAGCAACAAACAATAGAAGGGCTGCTCTGTTTCCTTGTGCCTGTATATGTTGAGGGCTTATTATGATACAGCTGCCAGCTATCATTGTATTCATCTCAATTAACGTCAACATTTCACTTTAGTGCAGAAAAACTTTACAAAGCTGAGCGCTGCTTGAAATGGCAAACATGAGGTGTTTCTTTCAGTGTACTTTATGCACATCTGTGCTCACAGGAGACACAAGCAATGAGCCTGGGCTTGCAGAGGAGCCACCAGGACTCTGCAGAGCTGCTGACTCCAGCAGAGGAGAGGCAGGAGGGCTCTGATGTGCGCCTGTCCCTCGGACCACGGTCCCCAGTGTGCAGCCGCTCCATCCTGCATCACCCTGGACACTGGTAAGACAGCCAACATACAGTTATGGGAAAATACCACCTCTTCCTTCTGATAAACACCCAGCTATGCTACTGAAAGCCAGCTTTGGGATGCTCTCTATCAGTAAAGCTGATTCTGGGTTGGAATATACATTTTTTAAAAGTCCGATTTACTAATACTCTATTTTTTCCAAGCCCTTTTAAACTGTAATCTTTAGAGGTCTAATCAGACTTTCTGTATCAAACACAGAATCCAGGGTGCATTTGCTTCTTAAGACAGTGTTCAGTCTCTGTGTTGCATTTATATTTGCATAAGTAGGTTTCCAAAAACCTGGTAGGCTGGTACTTAACATATTCTGATATGATACAGCATCTAGTTTCCAACTGAAATTCCTGATGAGAGATTTAAATAGAATAAAATAGGCCATAAGAGAGGTGGTAATTTAGCAGAATGCCCTGGCTGGGGGTACCTGGGGTACCCAGGAAGGGCACTGTGGGCTGGCAGCAGCGTCAGGAATCTGCTCAGGTACTGCATGGAACTGAGAGGGGTCGTGCATTAAAAAGAGGGGGAAAAGAACACCCCCAGTCTCATCAACAAGATTTAATGAATCTAAACCTGCAGGATAAAGTGCATACAGTTAATAATGTGCATTTCTGCACTACTTGCTGCTTTTACAATAATTGTTTCATAAGGAGACACAGCATGATTTTAATGCCTTTACATTTAGAAGCCTGATTTTTATCTGTAGGAATTTTCCCAGCCTTCCACAGAAGGTCAGGCTTTCCTGCCAAAGATAAGAAAGGTTTATCACATTTCTGATTTCTTAATAATTTAAACCCATAGGATTAAGAACTGGTCTATGCTTTCTGCATTTTGTTTTTTTTAAGAGGGAAACCCAGGAGCAAGGTGGATGTCACAGAACTAATCACAGAAAGAAATCCCAAGCTTAGGGCAGCCTAGCAAGCCTGAAGCCCAGGGCAGCAATCACTTCAGTGACTTTGAGAGAGCTCGTTGGAGAGCACGGGTTTGCAGTATCAAGCTGTACAGATCCCGAGCTGATAAGCCTATGCATGCGGAATTCTTCAGGCTAAATTCTGCCTGACCTTCTCCAGCACCGTGCCTCCGGCAAGCTCTCTGAAAGCAGACATTTGAAGTCAGAGAAATCTGGGTCATTGACTTCAATAGAAACTCTGATTAAGGAGGGGATGATGCTCAGCTCCTGCACCTTTCACTCCTCCCTTCTGCTGCAGCTCTGCCTGGGGATGGGCTGTTTTATTCTGTGCTCGTGGGTGCTCTTCTGTCTCCAGTAAAACCAATGCCAAATTCCAAAATCAAACAGCCTGAGCATGTAAGAACAGCTATTTCTAAACCGTCTTTTTGCAGCACACAAGCCAAGACTGAAAAAGGAAGAGGAATGGAGTGCAGAGGAATAAACGGAAGGATCAAGTTGTTTTTCCCATTGGCACCAGCTGGGAGTTGTCCTTATTCAGGGGAAGGTCTGACTGCAAAACGGGCCAGCTACTCCCTTATCTCTCGTCTCAATCCAGTTCTGTCATCTGGCTGCTTACACCTACTGGGTCTAAACAATTCGCCAAGGCACCAAAGGCACGAGGTGCCTGGAATGGCCTTGAGAGTCTGGTTAATGCTTTACAAGGGGAAGGTTGCTTTAAAAAGGAGAGCAGAGTATTTGTTCCAAAACTGTAGTCATCACTGAGAGCCACACTTACTGAGTTCAAACCAGGTCAGCTGCCCAGGGAGGAACATGCATTTGATCTACCCTGTCATGGTAAAGGCTGCCTGTAAACTTTGGCAGAGAAAATTACTAATCTTTCAACTCACAGCATATAAGCAATGACTGGTAATACCTATTTTTCTGAGAACTGGAATGCCTTTTGGAACCACCCCAGATTACTTAAGAGAAGTTCCTCTGCCATCACCCAAAAGCAGTTCCAAACCTGTCTCTCCCACATTCAATTAAACTTTAAAAAAAAAAATCTTAAAAAATAATGGGAAAAAAAAAAGGCGGGGGCAGCTCATGGTTCCTTCAACAGGCATTTTTCATCTTGTGAGGAGCCCCAGCAGCTTGCTCAGCTGCACCCCACAGGGACAATAAACATCCATTTTTCAGTAATTCGGTGCTGTGGATAGTGGCTTTCACTTGGAAAGACAAGTGAGGGCTCTGACCAGAACCTCTGTGGAGGGGAGGGAAGTGGGGGGCAGGCATTTCTCCTCGGTGTCTCTCGACCTTCCCTCTTCAAAAGCTGCTGCTTTTCAGCTCAGTTGGGTGTGGGTATCTGAGCGTTCTCATGTGGCTTTTCATGGCCCTCTGCATTCTGTGTCACGTAGCTGGAAATACACTGCCCTGTGAGGCCAGCCTGGGAACTTTGTGCTGCTTCGGGACAAATCAGAACTAAAACAAAGGCTGAATCATGAGCCTCTTCAAATTCTCTCTTGGTTTTGGTTTGTTTTGGGGTTTTTTTGGGGGGGGGGGGGCTTTTTTGGGGTTTTTTGGGGGGTTGGGGTTTTTTTT